>JAUESI010000018.1:8601711-8612563 GCA_032275145.1 Synergus laeviventris | reverse complement strand
TTTACCATTTCCCTTTACAATATCCGTTTAGCATATCCCTTTACCATTTTTCTTTACCATTTCCATTTACGATGATTTTGCTTTACAATGTGAAAAGCCATGTTTTATACGTTTTTCATGAAAATCGATGTATCATAACTGCTTTTCTCGGAAACAAAGAAGCGCAATGATAATGGCAAAGGGAAATGGTAAAGGGAATTGGTAAAGGGAAATGATAAAGAGATATGGCAAACTAAAATCATAGTAAAGGAAAATGGTAAGGGAAAATGGTAAAGGGAAGCAGATAAATGCAAAAAACCATGATTTTTTTATGGTTGTACATGGTTTTACCATGAAAATCGGCTATTCACCAATTTTCACTATCATACTCGTAATCAGCGCATTAAAATACATATATGTATAATATATTTTTATTCAAAAAAATTGTATACTTATGTGTTTGTCTAGATCTGGTCGAGAACGCCGAAAAATATCGCACCAACTTAAATGCAAAACCTCCTTTTTCATATGCAACTTTAATTTGTCTCGCCATGCGTGCAAACAACAACAAGTTAACTCTATCGAATATTTATGCGTGGATTCGAGAGAATTTCATGTATTACCAATTCGCCGATCCAGCTTGGCAGGTACTTTATTTTGTGACTAATTTTCCTAATTATGATTAATTAAATACCATAAAATTCCTGAATTTTCAAAAATATACTTGTCTTAAAATTGAAAACATGTTGATATGAAGGGCGTAAGATTGGTGGATTTTAAATTGGAATCATGTTATGTTGTATCTTTTGTGTATGTGTGTGTGTGTATTTGAATATTGAATATAATTAGTACTCATTTAGAAACGAAATAAGTTGAAATCTATAAATGTGTCATGTCTGACAGCGACCTTCCGTTACCACTTGGGGAACTGTTCATCAGTAGAAATAAAGGTTTTTGATGCTTCTATAAACCGGTTTTCAGTGGAAAAAGACAGCACTCAAAATGCTTTATGTCTAACTGGAATCTTCCGTTACCACTTGGGGAACTGTTAAACTGTAGAAATTAAAGTTTTTAATGCTATACTAAAATCAACTATGATCCGCGCGTTTTGTGCGCAATTAATTTCTTGTTTTTGCACACCTTTTGTTAAAAATAATTTCACGAATCTAATTAAGTTCAATAAATTTCCTTACAATTATTTACAATCCCATGAAATCTTATGGAAGGCCTTCAAATTTCTGGAAATCCAAATTAATTTTGTAAAATCCTTTTAAATTCTTTAACATTATTCAAAATCCCACTTATCTCATTAAATCCCTTTATATACCTAAAAATCCAATGCAATTTCATAAAATCCGTAAAAAGTTTCTAAAATTACTGAAAATTCTACAAAATATTCTTAAATCTTTTTTAATGATTTAAAATCGCACGGAATATCATTAAATCGCTTAAAATACCTGAAAATCCAATGAAATTTGGTGAAATCCCTTGAATCCCTTAAAAGTTCTAGAAAATACTTAAAATCCCAGAAAATATCGTCAAATTCCTTAAAATTATTTAAACTCTCATGAAATTCTTAAAAATTCTGAAAACCCCAATTTTCGTGAAATCATTTTAAATTTCTAAACATTAGTCAAAATCCCACGAAAGCTCATTAAATCACTTAAAATACCTTGAAATTCAATTAAATTCATAAAATTCCTTAAAAGTTCTTTAAATTACTCAAAATTCCACAAAATATCGTTAAATACTTTTAAATTCCTCAAACTCCAATGAAATCTTATCAAATCCTTTTAAATTTCTTTAGATTCTTTAAAACCGTATAACTAGGTGGCGATTATGCAATTTTTCACTTTCACTTTTTGGTTTTCCATTTTTTTTATTTTCACCTTTCAAATATATATCATAAATATATATATATATATATATGGTATATCATAAAACCCCTAAAATGTTCCTAAAATTACTTAAAATTCCATGAAATCTCAAGAAATTCCTTCAAATATCGTCAAATTCCTTAAAATTATTTAAACTCTCATGAAATCTCTTAAAATTTTTAAAAATCACAATAAATTTCATAAAATTCTTTTAATATTTTTAAGATTTCAATAAATCTCAGCAAAATTATTTCGAAAACGAATACAATCTGAAGATAGTTTTCAAACTTGGCACATTCACAGAATTTGCAATTTCCAAAAAACTAATCAGATTTTCGACAGGAAATTTTTAATTTATTGAGAACCTGAACAGATTTTGTGAGCACTGTTGACTAATATCACATTTTAATTTTAAAAATGGTTAGTGAAAAAGTATAATTATATTCCTTTAATTTCAGAATTCCATCCGACACAATTTGTCACTCAACAAGTGCTTCGTAAAATTGCCTCGCTCAAAAGACGAGCCAGGCAAAGGTGGTTTTTGGAAATTGGACTTGGGACGTGTAGAAGAAGGTAAACGAAACAGGCGACGAAATTCTTCAACACGAAGTAATCGACGTTCCAAAAAAGTGCCAGAAACTTGTGAATCTGCTCCGATGACAGTGACAACAGGAATTTATGAAACCCCGCCAAACAGTGTCTCTCCTCCAATTCCTGACAGTCTACCAGAAGTGCCTGAATCGACTCAAGTCAGTCTCAGTGAAGATGATTTAACTGGTCTTTTAATTGCCACAGTTGGCTGGGATGAAAACCAATTGGATCTTCTCGATTCTCTACTAGATTCCCTTTAAATGATATGATATCATTCAAAATTTAATTGCCTTTTGCATATACCCTTTTGAACTCTTATTAGAATTGTGCCACTGAAAGAAGAAATGAATATTATTTCTTAACTGTGAATTAAAAAAGTGAGTTTCATGATTATAGAAATACTCACAAATCTTCATTTGGATTTCAAAATGGAAAAATATGGAGGATCGACTGACTCTTTTTTTTATTACAAAATTTTAAAAATTTGTAATCATTGTGCTCTCTAAGAGTTTGGACGTTTTCATTGAAAGCATCAAATAAAAATTCTTAAAGTTTCTCAATTTTCAAATTAAAGTTTGAAAGCTTTTTAATATTTTGAGGCTCATTACAATGTTGATCCATGGAATTTACGAGTATACAAATTTCAACTTAAATTGATTTTTAATGGGTTAAATAAATCTAGAAATACCAAAGAGGTAACTTCGTACTTTTAAGAAAATGATGTGCAAGATATCTGTCTTTTGAATATGAAAATAATATTTTGATTGTGGAGACCAAACTCTTATTGGATACTAAAACTATTCCATGCCCAATAAATCAATGGTCATTTCAGAAATCAGAATAATTATTTATCATGCATCAGATATACTGTTGGTGACTTCAACGTTGGTAATAATTAGCAAAAATGTCCAGTTTTTTCCTATAAATAAAGTTAATCATTTAAATTTAAAAACCTGTAAGGACTTCAAGAGTTTGAAATTATAAAAATTTACTTTCTACAGTGCCTATAACAAAGTTGTAGGTACTTATTCGTAAGAAACTCGACAGAAAAACGTGAAAAGTTCACATTTTTGTATGAACATAATTAATTTCTCCACAATTCGTCCAGCAATTAATACTAAATTACTTTAGGAATGAAATTTTTAATTCTAAAAGAGTCCTTACGGGTTAGTATTTCTGAAACAGTAAAAATAGTTAAGTCGGAATTTAATTGTATATATCAACATTCGTACATAATTTTTAATAACTTAATTTATTATATTGTAATTGTACTATATTGTATGAAAGTAGTGAAAAGCTTAAGACGTTTCCATTAATTGGTGTGTCTTTTTACGCCCCGACTTTCGCCTTTCCAGTATCCGTCCAAATATAATTAGGGAAATTAAGTGATGGCCATGATAAGATGAAATCACTTAATTATATTACTGGCAATTATTGAGTAATAATAACTGATTGAGATTAAATTACTAATTTCTTATTAATCTGGTAGTTATGTATTGATAGTACATTATGTATGTGTACATTTCGTAGTCAGGAACTGATAGTAATCCGTATTCAGTAAAATGAAGAGTAGCTGGCCTAAAAAATCGTCAATTTGATTAGTCCATCGAGTTAATTATCAATTAGTGCAGAAGATGCAAAAAAAAACCTAAATAACTTGAAATGAAGTTCAAAATTCTAGATCCTAACTTCAGATTGTTTTAGTATTGTAAATTTGATCTTCAAGTCTGAATTTAAATTTCTATTCTATATGATAATTAACAATCCAGCTGTTGAGTAAAGTTATGTGCCTTAATACTGATCAGTCATGATTAATACTCCTCGGCATTTAAGTACATTATCAAATTGTTAATTAAATCTGAGCTCTGATTTGAGTTCAAAAATAAAGACGCGCTCAATGCTGTATGTTAATTATATACAATATCAAGCAACCAATATGTAAATATTTAAAAATTATGTTTGTAGAAAAAGATTAAAAATCATGTTTATTTACATGTGTCCTTAATTATTTATACTTTTCAAAATACCCCCGTGAAAGAATCAAATAGAGAATTATTCATTATTGAAAAATGTTCATTTATTGGTTGCTTGATTCAAACGACAATTTGTAAGAATATTGTATTAGGTAGTTTGAAGTGTAACGATTACGAAATATAGAAGTGAATGTCAACATTTGTATCGTAAGGTTTTGATTTCTAAATATTCCATTCCCACTTGGAATTTTTTTTATTCAATTTCAAGTTCAAAAAGTAAACAATAATAAATGTAAATGTTATCAACAATTAAAAATCGACTAATTTTAATTACAATAATTAATTTTGAATTGATAATGTTCAGAATGAAGAATTTCTAGAAATTTTAAATAATCAAATAGTCTCCAAACAGCAGTGAACCCATGGCTATCAAAAACTGGATTTAAATTCCCTCATTTCCATAAAGTTGATTATAAATTCAGAATATCAATGCATGGAGATTATTGATCTCCTTTTTTAGTGCTATGGAATTTAAGAGTTAAAATTCAATTCAAATTGAGTATCACCCGCTTTTTACGCATCTGCCCAAGTGGAATTTCTAACAGGACTTTTTTAAAATAAAAACCTGTAAGACTCGTTTCTCGGGCGCAATTCGTAAGTTCTTCAAGGTCAATGAGAGATGTGGTTTCTCAGCTTCCAAATTGTTTTTAGGGATTCAAGGCAGAGTGTTTCTTGAATTAAAATTTAAAACATTCCTTCAGTCTTAACACACTTTATTTATTGTAAACAATAAAAAATAGATTTTTATCATTAACGATGATGCAGTCAATCACAGATTATTTAATTGAGAATCGTTGTCTCTTCACGAACTACATTTTCCCTGATTTTGTAAACACCACTCAGGCTGCAGACTATCAGCGTTGATTCCTTTTTGAACTAATCTTTCACGGTGTCTCAAAAGTCTTTGTTCAGCGGATCTCCAACTGGAATTGGGATTTGTCCACAGTCTTTCAGCCATAGCAGCTGCTCTCGGCCAAAGTTTCATATCCACAGATGAACTATCCACTTGTTCTGACCATAAAGCTGCTTCAGCTCCTGGAATACAAATTTTATTCAGTTTCTTCTTCAATTTATTACCTCAGTGATGAATAATTCAGGGACCAGATTTTTCAGTTCTAGTTTAGATTCTGACATGTCAATACGGGACTATAGGTCCAAAAGTTCTTATAAATTTTGTATTCTTCAAAAAACAATCTCGGAAAATTAAAATTCAATTCAATTGAAAATTACCTAGAACTAATTTCCGCTTGTCTTCCTTAACTCCTTGATTAGCAATGATTTTATAGGGTGAATTTTCATAAGCCAATTGCCAGCCTTTATACGGTGAGCACCAATTGTTACCTTCTCCAATCCAGGATCCGAATCTAAAAAAAATGAAAACGTAATAACAAATGCACAACCTCGAAAATCTCCTTTCATGTTTTAATCAACAAAATCTTACCCGCAATCCAGATAGAGGGCGTCGACATTAGAGAGGATCACTCGAATATTCTTATCAAGCAATCTCTTAATAGTTGAATCCGTAGATCCAGTCCAAATCTGTACAATATATTTTTCTGGGTTCAAGTAATCAACATTCTCTTCACTTGTTAAATCACTTGTCCAGAGAATAGCCGGAATTTTTTTTCCACCATTGGCCTTTGTAAGTAAATCGTAAGCTCGGTCTTGGAAATGCTTCCAGAGATTGTACAAATTTTTTTCGTCTGGAATCAAGCCCTTGGCTTTAATCCATTCTTGAATAGATGAGGAAGAATTCCAACAATTTATGTTTATCTCGTCTCCACCCATGTGAAAAACATCGGGACGGAAATCTTCCACGAAATCTTTGTAAAGTCCTTCCAGGACTTCGTACATCCTCTCGCTGATAGGGTTCAACTGTCCACAAGGTGGCTCGACACAATACATGTTCCAAGGTTCTGACTTGAAGCAGGCAAGTGCATCGCCTCCAACCTATTAATATCAATTCATTATCACTGTTTAAATTAAACAAACGCAAAATAAAATATCAAGTGTTTTTATAAGCCTCGATAATATGTCTTACCCATTGCCAACCTTCACCCACATGAGCAGGAGCATCGAACTCTGGTAAGACTCTGACACCATTTAGAAGTCCAAAATCTACAATTTCCTGTACATCAGCTGCGGTGTAAACTTTTTGAGGAGTGTAAGCTCCATATTCTGACATTTTAGGCCAAGTTTTGCTAAAAATAGGAAAACTATGTGTGTCTGTAATGTGCCAGTGGAAGGTATTTAATTTCGACATAGCTATTCCAGTGATGGTTCGCAAAATCGAAGCTTTGTCCATAAAATTTCGACTCGTATCCAACAAAATTCCTCGATAAGGAAATACTGGTCCATCTTCGATATAAACTTCCCTTACAATTTGAACCTGATCTCGAAGATCGTCCAAAACTATCAATTGAGAAAGTGTTTCTAGCGCATAACGAGCACCAAAGTAGTTTTGTGCAGTTATCGTTGCATCTACCTAGAAGATTAAGATATTTTAAAATACGTATTTTTTAAACTATCATAGTTTTTATAAATTTCAAAAATTGATTAAGTATTCACCTTTCCGCTTTCCTTTTCGGTCAAATGTAAAGTATAACTTTCATTAGTTTCGAGGGTCCTAAAGACATCTTCAGATTCAAGAAGAAAATTAATGACTAAAGCACTGCCGGCAGTTTGAGATTTTCTTGGCGAAAGACTTCGAACATCTTCCTTTAATTTGTCGAGATTTCTTCGCAAAAGGTGACCAACTTGGGTGTTGGATTTAATTCCAGAAATTTGTATTCTTTCTGGGTTTAAATGGACAGTTTTATTGTCGATGGAATAGTGTTTTGTGGGCTTTGGCCAAAGGGTACCAGCGTCACCGCAAAATAATTGGCACACGGGGAGAGATTGTGGAAGAGTGACATTCGATGTTATTGGTAATTTTTCACAAAGTCCTGCCTTGCACTTATAATGCCATGGTGAACTTGAAAAAAAATAAAAGTTTAATTAAAGAGTTTGTAGAATATATTAACTTCAATGAAACAAAGTTTTTAGAGATATAAAATATAATATCTCTTTTTATATTTATTTGATTCATTTTTTAATTGTTTATATTCTGAATATCAACTCGACGATGCGAGTTGAATAAAAATATACAAGGCTGGTTTGAATTTTGTTTCCAATAGATAATCTACCTTTTTAATTTAAAATTATTCTATTTAAATTCCATTTTAAATATTAAATATTCCTATTAACATTGACTGATTTCATCATTTATAATATACTCAATCATCTACTTTTTGGCTTTGGTAATATATTCTAAGTGAACAAAGATTTGCTTTACCTTTCACAATACTGAATAAACACACCTTTATAGTTTGATAGAAACGTCATTAAATGCGTATCTTTCATAGAAAAGACTGTTATTCTACTTTTTTTTTGACTCAAACTATTTAGAGCATTTAAATATACTTTCCACTGTTAATAATTATGGTATTGAGTAACAGAAAAAAGATTTATTAATTAGATTAGGGTTCTGAAAAGTGCAATTCAATTTCTTTTTCCAAAATGTGCATTTTCGTTATTTAAAATTGCTTTGGAATGTAAACAATATTGTCGTCACATTACAGAAGACTTAATAGTACAATATTTTTTATTATTTGATCTTTCGAAATCACGGATAGAAATCTGTTAAAAATTGCTTTTTAAAAATAAAAGAATAGAAATTTACAAGTAACAAATTTTCTCTTAATAAATTTAGAATAATGGTGGATTCAGTTAAACATTATTAATAGAATTTTTTTTAAATTTTTGTAGTAATCATTCTTACCTTAAAGTTTCGGCGTTGATGAAATAGAAATGTTGAATAAGCACAGTAAATATAAAAATCATTCCACTGGAGATGATCGCCATCGCGACTGACTGGCGATTAAATCTTAGTCTTCTTTTTAAATAAGAGAACATTCTCCCTCTCATCTTAGAATGGCAAAGGAGAAAGTAAAATGGAGGGGATTCGTTAGTAGTACTAACGTAACACAATTTATAAGTTTAGCTTTGCCAATTTCGTAAAAATAACTTGAGATAAAATTTAACCTAAAGTAAGTGACAGAAAATGAACGCAAATATAATTGCTGCGATAAGGAAGAATTTTCAAATAGATAACGATTCTATTTTTCTTAATTTTTTAACGTAGGTGGATATATGTAGAACAGATTTCATTTTATTGACAAATATTAGTCTTTAACTTCATGGGACCTTATCAAAATTTTTATTAGAATTTTCTTTCCTGAAATACACGTTCCGCGACAGTAAAATGTTTTATCACTACAATTTACGATTATACAACTTTGAAAACTTAGCATAAAATTCTTCATTCTTGATGCTTTTTCGTTTTCAAATATTATTCAATTTTTTAAATCTTTAATATTAGAAGTCCTTCTGTTTTAAACAAATAAATTCCACCTGATTTAATTTATAATTATTATTCCATTTTCAACCAGTTAAATTTTAAAATGTTAGTTTTAATTATTATACGAGACTAAGTCGAAAAAATAACTCGTCAGGATTCTTAATTGAATTTTTCTTTTACCTTCTATAAAAAAAAATTTTAAGCCGGAAGATAAAATTGTTTAGTCCCCATTTAAAACATTCTATTTACTGACTGAATTAAAGTTTTCGTAAGCTCCCATTCCTAACTTCTAGGATAATCTGGAGTAAATATCAAATGTTCAAAAAATGTACGTATTAACTTCCAGTTTGTCAAAAACTGTAATGGAATTTCAAAAAGGATTATAATTCAATGAAAAATAAAATTGTAAAAACAACTATTGAATCTTAGAGATTGCGATCATAATTTTTCAAGGATAGCAACATGAACCTCCAAGTAATTGACGCGCTCCATAATTGTTATGATTAAAATGTACATTGGCCTTCAAAAATTTTTCAGAAACAATGATGTGCAAATACAATAAAAAATAACAGGTAGGTAAGCAAATTAAAGAGCAATTCAATTACATTTTTACAGACGTTTAATAAAAAGCAGTATGTGGCTGAACAAAATATAAATTATAAGAAATTAAAACTAAATTTATATAAATTATTCATCTCCACGAATTGCCCGATACTTCGCCAAATCGTTGGGAAGAGCTTTATTGAATTCGAAAAGCAAATTAGCCTTCAATTTCCTGTACCCGTCAATTTTACCCTTTGCTTCTTCGTTCTTTGTCAAAGCACGTTCTAAGCAGTCCTTTGTATACAACTGTGGATTTTTTCCTTGGTCGATATAACTACGCAAAAAAAACACCATTGTTATTTTGTATCATTATTCCATTTTTTCATTTTACTCAACAAATATTATGGTTTGATATTATCGTTCTGTAAACCTACTCTTTTTTTAAAAGAAAGTATGGCCAAAAAGTGAAAAAATATAGACTTATCATACTTTTTGCATAAAACAAGGAGTTCGAAATCTAATCTCAAAATTAAAAGTTTTCATTTTATGCACAAATGATTGAAATCATAAATTTTTTCGCTCTATACCTATAAATCTATTTAGAAAGTCAGTTCCGGTATAGAGCGAAAAAATACCTAATTGTAATATTTGTCGGTCCAACTATCCCACCCCCGCATAATACAGTATTAAACTTACTCGAAAACTTCCAAAGGAACATGGACGTCCTTAACCTGTGATTTCAGTTTGTCGATTTCTTGCAATCCAGTCACAATTCCCTGACTGAAACAAATATTTTAATAATATTAAAGAACGATTCGAATACGAAATCATGTAAAACTTAAAAACAACATTATCCCCTTAACAATGTTGTTCCATAGGTTTTTGGGATAATAAAAATGAAAATCGTATATGATAACTTAATGATGTATAAACACAATATATTCTTACTAAGTTTTTCTTTAAAATAAGATTTCCTACTAAAATCAAAATTTTGAATTTTGAGAAACGAAATTTATAGGTTATATTTCATACATAATGAAAGACGAAAGCCATAAAATGAAAACTACAGAACTTTTTCCAGAATGGTGAGAATTAAGATTCTAATTGAAAATATAATTTCAGTTAACGTAAGATTGACGGATTACCATGTGAAATTGTTATTAATAGCCATGAAATAGTAACGAAGCTAAAACGTAAAAATAAAGCTTTTCAAAGTGTAAAAAATTTTAAAAAAAGACTCACATTTTTTGGTTCAACACATTTTGTCCTTGAGGTTGAAAATCACTGACGACTATTCGAGTTAATCTCATATTTTCGATAAAAAGTTCTAACTTTAATTCGAGATCTTCCAAAGGAGACGCCATATTTTCGTGTTTACAAAATACACTTTACGATTACGATTACAGTTTACATCCCTGGCAGAGTGGCAG
>JAUESI010000018.1:8588025-8601611 GCA_032275145.1 Synergus laeviventris | reverse complement strand
GGAGACGCCATATTTTCGTGTTTACAAAATACACTTTACGATTACGATTACAGTTTACATCCCTGGCAGAGTGGCAGACTGGCAGGACGCTGGGGCCTGGGGGCTGGGCCATGGCATTGCACTTTGCAGGATGCAATCCTCCCAATAATCCGCCTTTCTGCTAATGCGCATGCGTTGCGTAATACACCGTATTGGTCACATTTCGCGGGAATTTTTTAAATTATAAAAATGTTATCTTAATTTTTACTAATAAATAATTGTATTATAAAAAATAAAAACATTATTTTGATAATTAATTAAAATAGTATTCATATTTTTAATAATAATCTATTTGATATTTTTATTTATTAAAATACAATTAATTATTCATAAAAATTGTTCAATAATTCCCGCGAAACACGACCAATAAGGTGATTTACGTGACGCATGCGCATTAGAAAAAAGGCACGTTTTGATCAGCTGTTATTCTGTCAAGTTGTCAAATTTGCCGAAAAACTTTATCTTTAAAATTTGACACGTATTTATTAGAGGCTCTGAGTGAAGTCAGATGACTATTCAGGGTAGTTTGAATAAATGAATATCAAGGAAAAAGTAATTGAAAAATTTAATTCGAGGCTCGGCTCGGATTTAAAAAATCTTGAAAAACTTCCCATTTTTCATGAAGAACTAGAAGCTGAGAAGAATGTTGTTGAAGAAACTGTAAGTTTCAATATTTTATTGAAAATTTATGTATGAATATTTTAAACTGATCTACAAAAATCTGCTTTTTTGAAAAAAAATTTTTCTAATATAATTTTTTATTTTCGGAAGGTTTTTCATATATATTTCGACTACAATTTGTAAGCCAACCTGTTTTAATTCTAAAGTTCTTTTTTGTAAAAACCAAAAATTTGTAATGCTAAGTAATATTGACTTTTTCAAGTTATCACTGGCCTCGGCGAAAATCCCGTCGAAAGTAAAGAAAACGATTGAAGAAGTGGAGGAAATTAGTAAGAGCATTAACCGGTTGAGAGAGTCTAGTGAATCTTTACAAAAAGAGATTGAAGAATCCTTAAACCAAGATAATAAAACGACCGAACTGCAGGCAATTGTCAACAAGATTAGTGAACTGCAAAAAGCTTTATTCTTCCTGAATGCGATGAAAAGCGCTAAAGATATAAGGTAATAAATAGGATTATCTCCATAAACGATCAGGAAATGAATTCCAGATGGATCTTGTATTCGAAGCTTATACATATATTTAAAACAGTTATCTTATTCAAAATCCAAAGCAAAATAAAATAAAATCAACTAAAAATAGGTTCGAAATACAAAAATAATTATTAAAAAAATATCTTATCCATCGCCAATTGTAATATTTCAGTACCCGACTAGAAATGTCTATTTCTTCTCTTGATGATTCTACGATTGAAGCATACGAATCACTCACTCGTATGAGTATCGAATGGGAATCATCATCATGTCGCCAACTTTCGAATTATATACGAGAAACCTTACACTATTGGCACAATAATATCAAAGACAAATTATCCAAGTGAGGATCTAAAATATTTAAAAAAGAAAGTAAATAAGACTGAAGTTTATCTTCTTATGAATAATATTCACAAAATATGTCTTTTATTTTGTAGAGAATATAGCGACAGTTTAAAGACAATCAAATGGCCATTTTGTGGTTCTAATCTAAGCATATTAAGTACTCCATCGCCTGAAGCAATGACGAAATTTAAAATCCTTACGGAGTATTTGTTTCATTTACAATTACCGTATCCTTTTTGAGTTTTCTGTGATATTTCCTATAAAATATGAGACAATATGAGATGTTAAAATCGATTTGGTATCCTAAAACTAAAAAATATATCTTCCAATACGATTCTGAATCATCCTTAATGAATATATTTAGAGAAGAGCCTACGAAGCCCTCAGTGACATCATCACTGCTCACAGATTTTGCACCGGTATCTCTGCCGATCGTATTTTTAGTTCGCCCATTGAGGCAAAGATTTATATATCATTTTACAGGTACAAAACAAACTAACCGAAGGGACAAACCGGAATGGTTTTTCACTCAGGTGCTCACCTGGATTAAAGATCATGCGAATTGGGTTGCTAAAAATATTCAACCGATCGCTAAATCTGCTGGTTTTGATCATGTAAACGTAAAAGTATGTTTTTTAAATCTTAAGTTTACATTTTAATATCCTTTAGGTTTCTAGGCTGTTTATATAATTATATATTGCAAATTGAAGGTTGAATTTATGAGAGCCTTGGTGCAACTTGCGATTGAGAAATTACATTCCGAACTTCCTGTGGTTCAATACGATGATTCTTTATTCACTCATACAGTAGATGAAGCTCTTGGGTTTGAAAGAGAACTAAGAGAGAATTTGAATTACCCCCAGGCAGAACCAGCTACTTTATCTGTTTTAACTCAAGCGCACATTTTTGTAAAATGGATTAACATGGAAAAAAAATGTGAGATATATACAACAGCGCTTTAAAACTGTTTAAATATTGTAATTTTGGTTGTAATTTATTCAGAATTCGAATACAATTATTTTGTAGATGCTACTGAAAAAATGGATGCTATACTAAGTTCGAATACAGCATGGGAAAAATTACCAGGTCCTGACGTGGATAATTTGAAGGTAACTGAATGTGCAGAAGCTTTTCTCAATCTCCTTACAACGATTTCGGATCGGTATAATCATCTTCCACAACCGGGGCACAGGTATTGATCATTTAATTTTAAAATATTATAATAATGAATTTTTAGTTTAAAAAGTTATATCTGTTACCATAATTTGTTAACTCTTTGATACTAAATCATTTCAGATTGCAGTTCCTCGAATTACAACTAGAATTAATCGATGATTGGAGAGTGCGCTTATTACAACTATTGCATGAAGATTACGAAGATCCATTAGCATCTCTGATGCCTCAAATACTAAATACACTTCACTATGTACAAACAGTCCTTTCTGAATGGGGTGTTACAGTTGTAAGTGATATCTACAATTTATTTTGTAATTTATTTTCTACTTTTGATAATCGCTGAAACCTTCATTTAAAATCTCATTATTTTCTACAGCACTTTTTGAAGCTTCATTTCTACAAGAAGCAATCTGATGCTGCAAAAACTGCAGCAGATTTTGGAGACGATGAGCTAGACGAGGTTACCGAAGAAAATGGAACTGTTTTTGATGAAGCGATAGCTCTTCTTCAAAGATTGGAAAAGAAACTAGTCACAGAAATTAGTGATTCCGTAGCGTTGGATGTCAAAGCCAAGAGCAGATCCTACAGGACGGATAAGTGAGTTTAATGTAAAACGGAGTTTTGAAAATACTTGAAATATTATTGGAATATTTTTAAATTGTTAAAAAAATATTTAAAGGTGGTTTGCAATGCAATCGGAAAAGGAAGTGGTCTCTCTTTCTGTAACGCCGAGTGGATGCCCAATGTTCCAAGAATTAGCTCTTCGCTTGCATGCTCTTCATGAAGCTTTGGCACTTCCGCTGTTTAATCAAGCCTGGCGAAATCTCGCTTCTCAACTTGACTTGGTAAAAATACACATTCTTTAATCCTTCATAAAAATAAAATTTAAATCATATTAAACTTTTTGAAACTGATACTTTTTTCAGTACTTTTTCGAAGAAGTGGTCCTAGTCAACAAATTTAATTCGGGAGGAACTTCTCAGTTGCAATACGACGTCGTACGAAACTTATTTCCATTGTTTGGACTCTACACTAGCAAACCAGAATCTTATTTTCCTCGGTAAGATATTTGAAATTTAAAGTCCAATATTTAAAAATAACATGAAATTAAAATTCTTTAATTAAGCTTAAGTATCATTTACTAAATAATAATTATTCTAATTCTTTTACAGAATACGAGAGGCTTGTACGTTACTCAATATGCTCTTAGGATCAGCGATGTTGTTAATGGAAACTTTAAAAAACGAGAATGAAAATGATACAAAAGAAGTACTAACCGATGTTGGAATCTTCAAATTAACTTCAAAAACGGTTATTGCTGTTTTACGAACAAGAATGGATATAAACACGCGGTGAGCTTAAAAAAATAAACTATAAAAAGAATTTTACTGGTAAATTTTGTACTTTTTCTCACGCTTAGCGAATACATTAATTTTATTACAAGATTGTATCCCTATTTCATTTCTTCATTCCTTCTCGACTAATTAATTAATTTATTTTATTTTAAAATACTACCAATTAAATATTAATAATAAATACTTGGTTCTTGCTCCTAAACTGTACATGTCACAAGGTAAAAATATTGAGGAATGTGGAAATCTGCCACGATTATTACCTTGACCTAATACTATCGGTAGGCAAATATTTTAACGTGTTCTCTTTTTATACAGGATTCAACTAGAAATGCTTTATCCAAACCCTATTATGATCTTTTCCTTGACTTAATTATATATACACTTATTTTATATACACCTGCTCATTATATATTATGTACATTTTTTTGTGGTCATTTTACCTATAAGTTGTCGATTTATGTACACTTTATAATTCCTACTTGCGTATTTTTCTAGTGCAACCTTAACATAGTAAAGTAATAATGCCGTTGTCGGCACCCAAAAGCAATAACCTGTTAAGAGGTAGAACAGCCATGGAAGTTAGAATTCCTTTAAACGCATCAGATCTTAATTTTGAGGATGAATAAAGGGCTGTAATATCCACAGATGCGTGAACACCGATACGATTTGCGGTTGTTCCTGTGACAAGTTGTTCTTCATAAACAGCGAGACAATGAACTGGTTCTGTAACACCCCTGAAAATAGCAGTATTAAATGCACTTATTCAGCAAATCGAAAAAAAGTTTAAGGAACAGAACATTTTGTATAAACTTACTTCATGTGAAATTTTAATTTTCCGTCGATCGCACTCCATACGGCTATTGTCTGATCTAGAGAAGAACTGATCAAAGTCGTTTCATTTAAGACTTGCAATTGCAAAATCTGAAAGATATTTAAATCAATTAAGTATTCAATTTTACATAAATCAAAGAATAATTCTAACTTAAGAGAGGCGTAATTATATATACTTCGCAATCGTGGCCCTTCCATGAAGCAATAATAAGTCCAGTACGAATGTCTAAGATAGTGAGGAACCCAGAAGCTTGACCTAATGCTACCCAATGTCCACTAGGAGCTACAGCAATGCATCGAATCAAACCAGTAGGATTCATTGACACCTGGAATAAAAAGAATTATAGGAAAATAATTTTATTATTATGGAATAATTTTTTATTTGAACTGTTTGTAAGTTAGAAACACGACCTTACCTTCATTTCATTCACGTACTGGAATGTCCTACAATCAATTACTTTTAATGTAATTTCCGTGGTGGCAGCGAGTATTGTAGTCGATGGAGCTGGATTTGCTGCGAGAGTATTAACAGGCACTGAACGAGAACTTTCTGGACATCCTAATAACGAACCCATAAAAGGATCCCAGCAATGAATACTGCCATCACAGGTAATTGCGTACCTCAATGATTCAAGAAATACTAAACCTAAAATTGACTTTTTATGACCGGTGTATGTGTACTGGCAAGAAGAAACGGTACTTCCATCTCCCTATAAAATGTAAAATACTTCAAAATTTAATTCCTCATTTGCCTCAACATCTATTAGAATTAAATATCTTTTCGCTCCATAAGTTCTATTCTGTTTTAAAATAGAAATGTGCCTACAGAGCGAAAACATGTTTACTTTTGATACTTTGTGCGTAAAAAGAGGAATTCTAACTTACATATCTTGTAAAGTCTCAGATTGAACTGAATTTGAAACACATTTAGAAATTACCTGACTTCTCAAACTCCAGAGCTTAACAGTTTTATCCCTCGAGCCGCTCATGAAACTATTTTCATTGTCTAAAGCACAAATACATCTAATACTATTGCCATGGCCACTGAAAGTTTGAAGCTTGATTTGTTTGATATTTAAAGTCGTATCTTTGTCAGATCTGCCAATTTCGTGTTCCCAATAGGCTAACCAATTTCCTCGAAGCTGTCGACCCGTTGATGAATTTGCTTCTCGGATCGCAGCTACTCCTTCCGAAAATGATTGAGACTGTGGTGACAAAATGTCCTTCTGAAAAAGCTAACTATTAATACTCTTTTAGATCAAGTATTTCAGATTTACATATTTTTTTTATTACCTGCACTTCGATTCGATTCCCTATTACTGCAATATTCCCAAAACCAGTATCCTTATCGAAGGTTTCCTGACTCTCGAAAACTTCACTCTCGACGAGGAAGACGTCGTTATAGTTGTCCTCTTTAAAGAAAATATATGTTTAAATTGAAGTTTCATATTTAAAAAGCATTAAAATGTTAATTAGTACATACCAGAAACGGGAGATGTTAATCGCATCGTCTGTTCGTGATCCTGACAAAGAATGCGAATTAACTGATTATTTTTCAATATTTGTTCCATAAAACCATCTCCAAAAAAGCGGTAAAACAGAACGTACGCCTTGTGAGCTAATTCGGCTGTAAAAACTGTCTTTAATTCTTCAAAAGCCTGAAAATTAAATGTAAATCAATTACAGAAAAAATCTTTATTTGTTAAGGACGTTGGGTCGCAATTCCAGCACGAACGCTCTATTCATTCTTTAAATAGAAATATGCATACAGAGCGAAAAAATTTATAATTTTAATACTTTTTTTGTAGAATGAAAAGAAGAATTCTTCGTTTTGTGCGAAAAGTTCTAAAATTACATATTTTTTCGCTTTGTATACATATTTATATTTAAAAAGTGAATAGTGTTATAGAACGAAAAAAATATCTATATAATTATAATATTTATTGACAAAAATGAAAAAATCGAATTTTCAAGTTAAAATTTCCATTCAATACCCTTAATATTTAATTTATTTCTAATGTACAGTATTAGAATCTTACTTTATTTCTCTGAGGATCGAGAGAATCGTCGCTTTCTATAACTGGTGGAGAGTAAGAATCCGTGAATTCGACAACAGTAATTTCTCCTGTATTGCTAGGAGATAATGCAGTATTCCTAGAACAAAAATGTCACTAGTTGCTGTTCATTAAGGTTTCAATCACATTGTGACAATTATAGAATATAAAAATGACTTACCTCATACAATCATCTTTTACAGACGATTTTTGGCTTACGGATTTCGCTGCATTGGTGTTTAAGTAAAAAACTTTATCAAAAGCGAGAAAAAATCTTTGGATCGGAACCGCCAAGTGACTTTTGGTCATTATTACTCCCAAACGTGCACTAAGTATATAAAGTGCTTGAAGATATTTTTCAGCCAATATGGCGCGAGCAATCGCTCCATTAGGAAAGGTATATCTTGTCGTCGATAGTATTCTGATACTGGGATGCAAAATAGCTTTTACAATTGTTTCCTGTATAAGAAGAATCTAATTTTTAAATATTCTAAGGGAATTATTAACGATTTAATGATTTAATTATTATTTAAATACTTCTTACATGAAGAGTGTCCATTAAAGTAGAATCACTAAGGCAAGAACTGATGTTAATTACAAGAGAAAGGCACGAGACTAAGCCACCTTCAAAATTTGGAGTCAGTTTTCGTTTGCAGAGAACCAGAAGTTCAGCAGCGTGAGCGAAATATTGTAATATCATGATTTGTTCTCCATACAATCCTGAAATAATAGAGTATTATATTATTTACATATATACTATAAAAAAATTATTTTAACATTGATAACTGCTTTTAAATACAAAATACAAACCAACTATTGCAGAGAGACATTCCAATATTTTGGTAGCGTTTATATCACCAGAGACAATTGTCCAATCACCATCGTCTAGAGTTTCACTGTCTTCGATTACTGCTGCTGATAGATTCTCTTTGCCTGAATAACAGAGAGTTAGCATTCTCAGAAGATTTCGAGATAAATACCTCGCAGTTAAAACAGGACCAAGACGATGGGATAACCAGATAACAGATTCTGTACTCATTTCTGAAACTTTGCATTCGACAGGAGAAATTTTCCTTTGACAACGTTCAACTTCTAGGTCATCATCTTTTTCATTTCCTAATTTTTCAGAGACTTCTTCTTGCATTATTGAAGGTCGAGATGTATCAAAGTCTACAGAATGAATGTTGCTTGTTGAAGCCTCTTCTTGAATGCTTGTAAACGAACTACCAAATGGAGCACCTTCACTGGAAGTTTTGCTACCTACATTACAACCAATACTATTGAAATCTATCACAGATCTGCTTGCACTGCTGTCTAAACGCTTTGGTATTGGAATAGTAGGAGATTGTACGGTACTTGAAGGAGAGCATTTTAGAGTGTCTTCGCTAAATTCGTCGGTGAGATTCAAACTTAGTTCTATGTGAAAATCAGGATTGTAGTTTGAAGTATTGCTTCCCGATGGCGATAAAGGATCCTCTGCATCCATTGTAAATACCTCTGAAAATCGAGTAAGTCCTTTACAAATAAGGCAATTAAGAGAGTTGACTAAATTAAAAATATTTTTAAACAATATAAAGAAACATACCTTCTACGCCATTATCATTAGCAGAAATGCTCATATAATAATTAAGATTTTTATTTCCACTACCCGCCGAAACATTATTTTCAGACTCAACAGAGGAATCTTCATCCAGGGGAGACAAAATAGCATCTCCATCTCCACAACTCCCACTTAAATCACAAGTCCTACACAAATACAAAAACAATAAAATGAAAAATTACTTCAAATATCTTCCTAAAGTACATTTTTAAATCTATTGAAATCTAATTACTTAAGATTTCCAGTCCTATGTACACTGGAAATCGAAGATCCCATTAGGTGATCTCTATAGCCACCTACAGCTTCTACTAAAGGCGTGATAAAATTGTCTAAAAATCTGCGCACTCCCAGTCTGACCATTAATTTTAAAAGGAAACTTCGGTGATAGAGTCTCATAGTTTTAAATTTTGCAAGCGATCCCAATGGAAGGATATCAGTTAGAGATAAAGCATCCATAACAGATCCATTTTCGTACAATCGTACAATTGGAATCAAAAAGACTTCAGCTGTGCCTTTTGGGCCCAGTGCTCTAAAAACAAACAAGAAAAAACAAAGTAAAGTATGATAAATTCTATGCTGGTTTATGTATATCTATATATATGCATAAAACTGAATGTCTATGTGTGTTCCGAATAGGCTTTCACAATCTTGAAATTCCTTAAAGTCATTTGAAATCTCTTAAAATTACGGGCAACACCAGGAAAATTTCTGCTAGTTTTAAATAAACCTGAAACATATGGTAAAACATTTACCTAGCAATCGGATCAAAAAGATGCCAAGCAGCAAGTACTGCACTATAAGATTCCTCCATAATCTGTCTCACATGCGGCACAATCATTTGCAAACTCGCCTCCATAGGAATTCCAGCATTTGACAAAAGTAGATCCAATTCCCTCGCAACTGCTTTTACCTTGCACTCACTAATTTTACACAGATATCTAAGTCTCGTTTTCTTCAAAGCCTCACTCTCTTCTCCCCTGTGAGTAATAAAATTCAATTCTCTTACGAGCAGATTGTACTCTTGAATCATTTCTACAACGTTGAAGAGGTGACGAAAATATTTTGATGATGGAAACAGATTTCCAGAGAGAATAGGTTGAAGGAACTGATGAGCCGAAGGTGGTGGAAGACCCATGTGGGTCACAGTTGGATAGCGAAAAGAAATTTCATTGGAATCTAATCGACCATTAGTGTCTAAACAATCAAGTTTGTAACTCTTTGGTAGCACATCTACTTGTAGTAATAACGCCACTGCTTTCCTGACGCATCTTGGTAAGGCTTCTGGTGATGATTTTAGAGTATTGAGGCAAACAGCAAGTCGATTTTCAAAAGAGCTTTTCTCAATATTCCAAGTCGCACGAAATTTCCCAGAGAGAAATATTTCTACGATGAGACAACCGAGAATTTGCTGTTCCTTGATTCTTCGACATGCAACGACCTATTTAGTGAATTAAAATTGATATACACGAATCTTCCAATGGCACAATATAAATAAATTCAGTAAATAAATTTCGATTAAGAAGAGCACCTGTTTGTAATTTGCAGTTCCTTCAGAAATCGTCATTTTCGGTGTATATGTTTTCTGACTGACTTTATTAATAAAGGAATGCATAGTCTCCACTTGAACAAGGGCGGAAATAGGATTATAATCTTTGGGTAAAATTATCGTTTGAGAAGGAGCTTTTTCGAGTTTAGAAGAATCCTCCGTTGACTGCAAAGATCCTCGAGATCTACTGAGTAACCGACTCAAGGCTAAAGGGGAAGATCTGGATGTATTTAAAGCTGTAACTTGGATTTCTTCTTCTTCGATACCAGAACTGTGGTCTTCATCTTCACTCCCTTTCTCACCAAAACGGTCAGATTCTAGGTATAAAAAAAGGTATTTAGTTTACTCATTTATAATTCATTTTTAAAAATTGAATATCTTACTTGGTCCTATTTTTCCATTTAAATGCGCTAATCGGAGCCGCGGAGGAGATTTGCTCCAATAGGGGGAGGGGACAATTTTTTGTGGATGAGGTTGTGTGAATAACTGCACGACTCCGGAATTCGTTAGACTTGTGTGATTATCTACTAACTGTAGGCACACGTTTTTCGATTTTACTGCTGCTGATCCAGAAAGTCTACAAACAACAAAAATTAATATTACAATAATTAAAAAGTTTTAAATACTCCAGTAAAACTGAATTATAACTTGCTTACTTGTATCCAAAAGTTAAATCTATCCAATGATGCAACCTTTCCGAAACGTATAAACTTTCCAAAGCCTCCCGATGTTTTTCCACAAAATCTTCTGGCGAAGTTGCCCAAGCAGGGATTCCCAAATCCTGCAAATCTTCGTGAATTGACTGAAAAAGAGCAAACTTTTATAAAAAAATTCTTGTTGTTAAGATAAAGAAACTCTTAAATTTAAAGACTTACTTTAAACACATTCGGATCTTTGAAAAATTGTGGAATACATTCATCTGGACTCCAATCATGCATTCTCTGAATTGAAACTGGATATTCTCCCGGAACCCAAAAAGGACGGACATGTTTACACAAAACAGATCTAGAATATCTTCGAGAAAGGTAAACGTAGTAAGTAATCTCTGAAAGAACATCCGAAACGTGATGTCCCACCTAAAATAAATATTTTCAAAATGGAAATAGATTTATATAATACTCTTATGTTAAATTCCCCTTCATATCTATATTTCTTACTTCTGAAGATTGAGAATCAAAGGTAAGATCCAGTTGTCGATCTCCTTTGTTCAGTCGAAACTTGGATTTCGTCAAATCCCTCCAGTTTCCTCCGCATCTTGACGAGAAATCGGTAACCCAGGGCATTACATGATGACAACTAGGGTCACCATATCTTCTGCCAGCTAAATTATTTAGAGCAGTAAGATAATCGAAATTACTGATGACACCGTGGACCCAAAGTTCACAGAGCCTTTCAATACTTTCATTAGCACCGAATTCTGGAGTTCCTGGCTCTCCGGCTTGTAGTTTAGTATCTTTGGATGGATCAAAATATTTCGAAAAGCTTTTGCTCTTCGTTGATGAGGTAGTCATGGGACTAGAATCGGGCCACAAGTAGATATTGTCGCTTAACTTAGGTAAAACCTGGCGGAAAAAAAAGACAAATTTATCAAGATTGCAGCTCTATATATGTACATTATAGTAGTTTTACTTGTCATAAAATGTCCATAATATGAAAAATGAGATACCTGTATAGTAAGATTATCCATAAGCAATATATCGCTAAGCGTAACTTCACCCAGTACAAGACCCAAATCGTGCAGATCTCTAGAAAGACGAAGTAGCTGATACACAAGAAACAATGGTTTTGCGTAGGATGTGGATAATGCCGCAGGACTGTAGGTAACACATCTAAAATTCAGGTTGAAAAAGATATGAGCACAAGTTCGTTTTTGCATAAACAAAGAAGTAAATAGAAAAACATTAAAAATAAAAATAAGAAAACAACAATGCATAAGAGGGACTCACTCTCGAAGGGAATATTGTGCTGTTTGTTCATGTAATATTAAGAAGGCGGAAGGCGTTTCAATAGCTAATAACACAGGTAATAAATTACAGTGCGTTTGAGAATCCAAGCCTGGTTTTACCGACGTTATTTTACCTTTCTCAAGTTGTGCTATTGTACAACCATAAATTCGTGTTAATATCTCTTGCATTACTTTTACATCAACCGTGTTTGTGTTTATATTTAAGTGATCCTTTTGCTCAAAATTAGTCCATGGACCTAAAGATTGTAAATATGGATTTAAAATATTTAAGCAAGACTACAAGATTAACGTGTAAAAAATTAGCGTTTTGCCTTAAAAATTTGTTTTTTGGCGCTTAATTTATGAAAAAGATGTTCTTATTGATTACTTACTATGATACTTTTTGTATGCTTCCTTCCATAAATTTCGATAATTTGTATCTGCTACGTAGTGCAATACTTGAGCAAATATAAGATCAGTCTGCGCTTTTAAACTTCCAGCTTGCCGCCCTCTTGGCAATGGGATTGAATTTTTATTTTGCTTTTCATAGATCTGTAATTTTTTTCAAATTCGAAAATACGACAAAATAAGTAATCAAATGAATAATAAAAATATTTATAACAGTAGACGAATATTTTATCCGTAAGAATATTTTAAAACAAAGATAGAATAAGCTCACTGTTGGCTTTTTTAGATTAAACAACAATGAAATCTCACCTTCAAATCTAAAGGTTTGAATAATTAAATAATACAACTAAAAATAAAAGAATACCAACCGAAATGTAAATTTGAAGCCAATTGGATCCTAATTGTTCAGAAGAAGGTTGTGCTGCTATTTCATCAGAGGAAAGTCGTTCATGTTTAATAAAATGTACAAATCCGACACTCATAAAGCTAGCAAGCCAACTTCTGTGCACAGTGCAACAAATTCTTCCATCTGTGCATTTTAAATATTCGACTGGCACTGCTAGTTCTTGTTTTACTATTTCCATTTTAATTTTTAATTATATTAAGTAATGCATAGAGGTGTGATCAAGTGTCGAACATGACTAGAAAGGTAAGATTCGGTTTCGGTGTAAATTTGGTAAATTTGACAGATCAACTTGCGTGCAAGTCGCCTCCTACTCCATCCAATCTGCTGTCAAAAATCAGCTGATTCGCATTTCTGCTTGCTACCAACTTAACCAAACTTTCAAAGTCAACCCAGGAACAAAATTTCCGATTAAAAATTTAGCAAAGTAGTTTATTTACTATGTAAACATAAACTCTACTTATATTTATCTTTTATATTTTCGAAATCGAAATCTATATTGAATTCTGATTTTCCAGTACACAGAACACAGCTTTATTTAATTGGTTGACGGGGTTGACGGTTTAAAAAATTGAAAATTTGGTGTGAAACAGGGGGGTGACACTCAAAGCTAAAAGTGGCAATATGCTGGTCAACGCCGAGTGGCGGCGCTGGCTGTACTTTTAGGCCATCAGTTTGAAAAATACATGGGAAAAGTCTCATTAACGTAACGTTTTAATTTTTCTGAGGTAT
>JAUESI010000018.1:8574106-8584188 GCA_032275145.1 Synergus laeviventris | reverse complement strand
AATTATTAGCTCAATCAAAAATGGGTCGGTCAGATTTCGTCCAAATCTGTACGATTTGTAAAAGAATGTCCCATATAAGTCCTCATTTTCGATCTTCGCATTCATATCATCATTTTGAATTTCATAAGACATTTCGATGTCATTTTCGTCATTTGGATAAAATGTTGATACCGTCTGTAACAGCGAATACTTAAAATTCCGATTTCTCTAATGCATTTCAATGCAAAAGTCATATTTCCTTGAAGCAAATATATGATTTTCTCTGCAAATCAATACAGAACTAATAATGTTGTAAAATTGCATTATTTTTCACATCAAAGTGTGGTACGTAGTGCATTTTTTTAGTTTGCAATAAGAAAAGCAAGTATTGCTTGACGTTATTAACGATATTGTTTTGAAGTGGAATAATGCGCATACGTAATTTACTTGATTTTCTTCAGATTTAATCATTTTACACTGCGGTTTATACAATAATTTACTTTTTATTTATAAAGTTCAGATATATGTTACAAATGTTACATGACAAAGTAAATTTATAAATATATTTCTCACGAATGTGGATACGAATTAGTATGAATAAGAGAAGTGTGAGGACGAAGGGATGGATCTGGCATAGAGCTTCCACCAGAGGTTGATTTTTTTTCTAAGTTCAAAAGATGTATTTCGTGTTGAAATCTGCAAAAAGAATTGATATATTTTACTTAAAAAATTATTACTATTTATATAAATTCCTCTCTATTATAAAAAAAATGACGATTTTACCGAGTTGATCTGCTTTGCAAAACTCTGTTTTCTTTGGCATTTCTAAAATAAATTTCAACTTTTGGATTCTCTTTATCAAATATTCCATTGTGGACTAACAAATCGTCTACTAAAACCTGCAAATGATTCAAAATGAAATCTAAGAAAAATTCGAGAAAATGAACATGAGAGATTTGGTTTTAAACAATAATACTCACACCAAATTCCTTAACTTTCCTTAACGAAGTTTTTGTATAATTCCATATTTCTATTTTCGAAACAGCAACAGGATGATAGAAAGTTATATAAATCCTGTTTATCTGTAATAAAAAACACTTAGTCTCCTGATATTTTTGAACTTAAAAGTCTCTATACATATATCCTATTTATCACTCATACTCTCAGAAGGTGCTCACCTGCCCTGGTAAAATTGGTGCAAGCCATGAATGCTGACCATCGCAAGAATTATTTACATCATCAATGAGTTTATCAGGTGTTCTTACATCATTGTCTATACCCTCTATAATATTTACACTTTCTGGATAAGCTGCTATATCTACAAAAACAAATTTTGTAGTAATTGCGCGGTTCCCAAAACGAACTATTTATTTTTTACTTACTATCTTTAGTTAATTCAATCTTGTGACCTTGAGCATTGTACATTTTAATTCCATTGAGACCAACGTAATAAGGATCCCCCCAGGTAGAAAAGATTACAATTTGATATACAAATCCTTGAGGCATTAGTGGTGCTTCATAATCCATATCGTTCGTATTATCTGCAAATAAAATTGTATTTTTTGATTGAGATAAAATATTTTGTATCGTTTTATTACTATAATTTAAAATTAATATATTCACATTACCTTCCGATAATACAGTAATGTGCATGCCATACTGATTTTGAAGAATCTTTTGCGTATTCGGTGGATTTATAAAACTAATTTCCTGTACGAAATCGTAATGACAACATCCAGGCGCTCTTCTTAAAACAAAACCATCGAAAAGACCGAATACTGGTTTTCCATCCAACTTTACGATCATTTGCTTTACCTTTTAAATTAAAATACAATTTTCATTACTACCAATAATTATTATCAATTTATAAATGAATAGGTTAAAAATCAAATATATGAAAATAAAATTAATTACACCACAGTATGAATGGTCCAAAGAAGAATTGTAATTCCAAACTCTCATCCCAGTGACGAAAATTTCTGTATTGAATTGTATTGTTATAATAACTGTAGTTTCGAGTGAAAATCGAGTCGCCCACATATGAATTTCGTCTGTTGTAAGATTATTTCCATCCGAAAGTCTCATTAAATTATCGTTTCCTGTGTTACAAAAGATTTTGGTGTGGGCTAAAGAAATTGGTGTACCTTGATCATTGATAAATTCTATTCCAGTTAAACCTAGAAATATAGTTTTATTTTTAATTGTAATGAGTGAATATATTTTACTGAAATAAGAAATATTTATTTATCTGCATTACCTATCATATTGAAAAGTCCCCAATTAGAAATTAATAATAGTTGAATCTCTTTGCAGGCAATTGACATTCCATTATTATCATTCTCGCCAGAAATCACAGACTGATTTTCAGCACAAAAGTCTGAACTGATTTCCTATATTTAAAAAAATACACAAATATGTATTTATGTATTATAAATTCAAATCAAGATAACAAAACCTACAGTGCTAGTTATGGGTCTTTCGGTTTCTTTATTAGCTTCCCTATCAGAATCACAAATAGGATTAAATTCATCGAAAGTTTTGTCATTTTCTGATATGAGTTGTAATATATTTTCATCAGTAGTGAACAAAATAGTCTGAAATATAAAATATTATAGCAGCATATGGAATAAGAATAATTCTAATTTTTCATTTTATAGGGACGTTTCTGTAATTACTTACATCGCCGAATGAATCTATGCTACCACAAATAACACCAGATGCTCTTGCTATTTCGCCATCAAATATAGTGATCCCATCAAGCTGAATGATAACGTCTTTTGCACCTCTGTAGGAATGAATTCTGGATTTGTTATAATTCTGAAAAGAAAAAATTCCATCAATTCAGCACTTAAGGATATTATTGCAAAATATTATCTTACCCAAATTCGAATCATTGCGATACGAACAGCCTCATTAAAATGAATGTAAATGTAATGATCTTCTCCGCTCGTGAAGGGTGTAAGCCATAAATTAAAATCATCTCTGGTACAATTTATTCCATTGATCAGATTGCTAATTACTCGAGGGTCGTTGCTGTGACCTTGAAGCACATTTACATCAGAGGGTTCGGCGTAGATCTAAATTAAATTGCAAGTATTTAAATTATTGGATACTTTTCAATGTACCATACACCCTTCAAAAATTAATATTTCAAATTAATAGTTTCCAAATTTGGATAACATTAATCTCGAAATCTGATTTCTATTCATTCTAATTCTAATATTTATGGTAAAAAATTGATTAAATCTCACCTTTTCCACAACTACAGGTTTACCAGAGTCAGAAAAAATCTCAATCCCATTTAAGCCTACGTAATGCTTATCACCCCAGGTGCTTAAAATAACAATCTTCAGTGATTGACCATATGGTAATTCGGGAATTATAAAGTTCTTTTTGGATATCCTGTCTGGAACAGAAAATGTTTTCCTACAACTGGATAATAGAGAGAACTATTGCATAACGATAAAAACTGACCTGAGAATTTATCTTGATAAAAACGAATTAATAATCATAAATAATATTTTCATGAATCGTGTAGATTTGTATGCTCAAAATGACTTGTGAAATTCCAATTACAGCGTTTCTTGATCATCATTATTTATTTAAAATATTTTGTAAGGAAAGTATTTTTAAAATAGGATAAATATAAAATTTACGTACCTTTGGGTGATCCCTCTTCACAAAAATATTTAAACTGTGATTTATATTCCCTTAACTCATTTTTTGAGGTTTTTGATTTCCTTTTATCATCTTCATTTACAACTTTAATTTCTTTTTGCCTTTTCTTGTGAAAAACATTAATTCCTGTTTCGATATTCTCTTCGGGAATTTCTACCTTTGGAGCTAGTCCTGATAAGTAATTCATCTTTCGCTTTATTAATCCTGTATGCAATTTTAAAGAAATATTGTTAAAAGATATTTTTGAAAAGTCAGGATTGCAATTTTTTAAATATTACATCACCTATTGGTAAATATGGTTGGGTTTCCGATTTTGTAGAATCCTTTCCAACATTTTTAAGAGAACGGTTCCAAGAATATTCATCATTTTGCTTCGAATCCAAAGACTTGTAACCACGACTTTCTTTTGTTTGGTATTCGAAACTGTTTAATGTTCTAAAATGAGAATCAGGGAATTTGCATTTTACTTCTTGATCATCTAGATATTTATCCAGCCCGTTCATATGGTTTCTTTCCTTTTCCGCTTGGTAAATATCATGTAATGTAAAAAATGTTCGATTCGAGCCTTCAGAACTACGACTGAGTTCGTGGTTGGGGGAATTTGGAAGTGATTTGGCAGTTGATTGTAAAATTATATTACAATCTAATTCCTTAAATTTGTGCGTTGCAAAGAAAGTCCCACGATTTTTCTTATCCCTTTGAAAAAAAAACAATAATTATGATACTAATATAATTTTACCTCTACTTATTTTAAAATGATATTTATATTTAGATTTTTAGTTTCATAAAAGACTTACTCAGAGTTATTTTTTTCTTCATCATTTCTAGTCTTGTCCAAAGGATGAGATAAAAATTCATCCGACTTTAGTAAGGAATCAGAAGATGATTCGAATTGTTTACTGTCATTTAAATTTAACTTTTTCACCTCCCTGTAAAGAAATTAGTTCTTCATTTATCAAAATACTAAATACCAACATATCCATAATATTTTGACTAAAATTATTTACATACTCTGACATTTCCAAAAGCCAAGGGGGTAGTTTGCTTGAAACGCCTGCATAACTGAATCCTTCAGATTCTTCGTTAGTGATTCTTTCCATTTTCTCAAGGATGAATAAATAATTATCAAGGTGTAGGAATCTTAAGGAATCTCAAGGCCAGCAACTGCTCCTGAGTATTTAAACACATTGAATAATTTTGCTCACGTTTCTAATAGGTTATGAGATAAATGTCGAATAAATTAAGAATATTAATCAGGTGTATTGAAGGTAGCAGAATCGCTTCAAGAAAATCTTTCATTTCGCACTTGTCTTTGTTTAGACACTTCATGACAATTATTTTTAGAGAATCATTTTAATATCAATTACAGATTTTGAAGACACTTTATTGGTTACTTTAAAGTGCACGAGTACCAAAGTGACAGAACTATTCATTGTTGATTTTCGTGATTGAAACAGTTGCCATAGTAACCGAATAGTCATAACAGCTGCACTATTTCAAGTGTCATTGCTCTTTAGAAGAATTTGTAATATTATACTATATTATACAAAATATAGCATTCAAATACAAAAGACACAAAATTACATGATTCCAAATTGCAATTCAACAATTGTAGGCTCTGAAAATAAACATTTTTTTTCAATTTCAAGCCAAGTACATTTGATTACTTCAAATTTAAAAAAATTTTCAGGAATCTTAGATATAGAAACCCAAGTTTTAAGATTGGATTAAAAATAAAGGTTAAGTTGATCTTATATGTATATCTAATATGTATTCTTTATTTGAGAAGGACAAAGATAACAAGATTGATAATATCTACAAATGGTTTTATAATCTTAAGAGACCAGGGAAAGAAATATTGATTAGGTAACAAAATTATAGATTAATTATACACATTTCCAGTGATAGCGTTTTAGAAATAGATATAAGCAGATTAAACATATGTTTGTAGCTTACAATAAATATTAGGCTACATGCAAGTCCTCGACTTTGATTATTATTTTCTTCGGCTATCCTGCGTTACAATTCTCTTATATTAAAATTTGAATAGCTTGAGTCTATTTTGTTTCGTATTTATTCCGCTGTATCAAGTATACAAAAAGTTGCTAGGAAGGTATATATACCACTAATTATGTGTGGATTTTTGGCACTCGCAAGCATTTAAAAACTTAGAAAATATTTAGTATAATAGGAAAGGGTTTAGTCTTCTTTTGACTTTTTTTAGTAATTAGTAATACTATCTCTTGATTCTATTCCTTCTACAAATTAATAAATTGCGAGATCAATAAAAACTTAACAACAAAATTTACTCTTCTCTGGAAGATATAAAATGAATGGTAATTTCATTAAAGATTTCTACATATACAGTATTGTTAAAGTTTAATTCCATCTTTTGTCCCTTTAAAAATGTTAATTGTCTAGAACACTGACAAAAAGCGAAGAAAGTCTGGATTTCGAAAATACCAGAGTTGTTTCACTTTTTTCAGATATTGCAATACATTCAACAAGATTTCGCTTTTTAAAAGACCATCTAATAGAACTCTAGCTTAATATAGAGTCAAATTCACATCTCTTTTTTACATTAATATAGTATACCTTTGCTTTCGTTTTCGAAAACAAATTATAAATATTTGGCTAGCGTTTGTGTTACACTCAGAATACTTTTATTGGCTTACGTAAATATTTATTTCTAATTTCCTCAATTTTGTCAGGTATGTTCCGATAAATACGTCTAATCTTTTCTGACAACAAAGAATAGATAAATACTCGATTGTCTTTATGAGACTTTCGACTTGGGCATCATTTCCTAGTTACGTCACGCTTTTTATACGATGGCACTTAGTGTAGCAGTGACGTTTTGTAGTTTGGAGAATAATCTTGCGATTGTTCTCTGATTATAATATCATTCTTATAAAATATATACAATATAAAATATCAATCGGTATTGATCGGGAATAGATTTACATTTTTGAAGACTTAAAATGTCTTCGAGTTTTAAAGCTCTAGATGAGATTCCATAAAATTGGAAAAGATAGAGTTCGTGAAAGAACCAGAGATTTTTTCTTCATCGGAGATGGGATACAGATGATGTAATATGGCAAAATAATGAAAAGAGGCGCCTGTGACTACAAAAATGTGCCAAATAGCATGAGCACAAGGAATTCGTCCGTCAGATTTAAAAAATATTATTCCTAAAATGTACATTAATCCTCCTAGTTTGAGCTCTAGGATGTCATTATACTCCTTCTGCAAACAAGACAAGAATTATTTGAAAAATTTTGCATAATTTTGATCTAGTACAATTATTTGTAATTATTAAGGGTTTTTAAACCATGCGCTAATCTCAAAATTCTCAATTCTTCAGTTTACTTGATAAATATTAAGATTGGATATTTTTACCTCTCTAGTGGTATTCGTTTTTCAAGTACAAGTATTATGTATACAGAGCGAAAAAATTTCTATTATAAAATAAAACGATTGAATTGTGAGATTGTATTTCGAATTCTTTCATTTAAGGAAAATTTAATAAAACTCAACATTTTTCTGCTCTAGAGTAGCACTTTTATTTTAAAAGAGTACCACTGTAGAGCGAAAAAAAAATATTTTTAATATTCGTTGAATAAAATGGAGAAATAGAATATTTATCTTAGAACTTTAGTTAGGTTTTGACTTAAACTTGATTTGACACTTACAATATCGACAATTGCTATGCTGGGTCCAACACCCATGACTAGATAAAAAATAGTTTCGAGTTTCTTGTATCGCTCGTGGAATATTTGCTGGTAAAGGATACCGAGTGTTGCCATAATCCAGATTAAAATTCGCATTGTTGATAAAGAGACATGAGATTGGAAGCGCTCATTGTTTAACCATGGAAAATAAGTGGCGGCTATAAAAATGTATATCATTGCACGATCGAATCGATGGAGAGCATCCTTTAACTGCCTGGAAGAGAAAACAAAATTATTTGTTTTAAAATATTAAACGGGATTTGGATATTTGATTTGGCCACTTTTTTTTATCACTATAACTTTAAGACGCAGTTGTAGATATATTGATGAAATTTTCAGCGTTTATTTGCACAACTAATATGTCAAAACTTGCCAAAGGATTTTTTTAAATATTGAATTTAAAAATTTGTATGCACATTTATAATTTTTGTAAAATTGATTTTTCGACTATAAGTCCTCAAATAATAAATATTCACATCTTATGTAAAGGGTAAACAGACTCTTTGGTCAAGTCAAGCTGCTTGACCTGTAAGATTAATGCATTTAATTTGTTATTTTGAAAAATTTCGTTTTTATATTATTTTAAAAATAATCAAAATGCTAATGTAAGAAATTAAAAATATTATTGCATCGTAAAAATTAAACTAATCTGATATTAATAAATTTTATTTAAAAATATGAATTATATTACCAAATTTTCTAATGTTTTTTTAAAAGTTTTTTTCAAAACTCTTTGAATAATTGAAAATTTATTGTTCAATGAAGCCTTCTCTCAGTTTTCGAATGGCTAAATACTAATCAAAATATTTTTTAAAAAATGAAAGTTGTGCAAATTAACATTATCAATTTAATCAATTTATATACAACTGTCCTTAAGTTATAATTAAGACATCAATTTAAGTTATAGTGGCGAAATCCTTCTACACAAAATAGAAAATTGATTAGAATTTTAGTATTAGACATTTAGCCAATAATTCTAAGTTAATGCAAGATGTCTTGCTTGGGGGGAGAAAAATTAAATATATTTTTAAATATTTAAGAAAATCGTTAAGGGAATGTGTTACTTACCATATGAGCAGTGAGCACATTTAGATAACCGTGTTTTTTCTATTATACAATTTTTACTTTTTCAAAAAAATAATAGTGCACAGCCGTAAAAGAACGTGAACAGGGACGCTGTGCAATATTATTTTTTTCAAAAAGTAAAAATTGTAGAAAAAAAGGGTTATATAAATTTGTTTATATGGTAAGTAAAACATGATCATGATCATAGAGGAAGCAAATGAATTTGCAACTTCATCATAATGAGGAAGCAAAGTACTCAAGAAATGAACACAATTAATATATAAATACAGTTAAATTAAATACCCGAGATTGAATTCACAGCTAGATTTTTTTCTAATCTAATTTTTGCAATTCTTTGAAATCGTTTTAATTTTTTTGAAATCCTTGAAAAAAACTTCACAATAAGGAATCCCTTAAAATATTTTGAAATTCCTTAAAGACATTTAACACACGTCTTGAAATGTCTTGAAAATTCTTAAACTCTCTTAAATGCCTTGAAAACCATTAAAATGAAATAAATTCCCTTGAAATTCTTTAAAATCCTTGGAATTTTCCATAAATCTCTTAACATTCATTAAGTCCCTTAAAATGGCTTGAAATATACTAAAAATCCTTAAACTAGTTCTTTTGAAATCCCTAGAAATTTCTTAAAGTAATTTGAGATCTCCTAAAATTTCGGGCAACCCCGGGTAAATGTCTACTAATACTTTAAAAAAAATTTTTTTGCAGAACATTCCCGGAGGATAATGGAACTTACCCATTATGCTTATGGTAGTGTACACAATGAAAGAAGGTTGACACGGTAAAGACAAGAAGCAATGACGTTCCATAAATAGTAGCAGAAACAAATTGTGTCCACGACATAGAGCGTTGTAACAACTCCAATGCTGCCATCAATGAAGGTATGATCCAGATTCCATGGGTAATTACGTTTGCCATGTGCTCTACAAAGGTAGGAGTGTAAGCTTCGTGCGAACACGCCTTTGGATTCATCCATTTGATACTAAAAAGAAAATAAGACTTTGTATCTTTAATCAAATTTATTAGGATAAAATTGCATATACCATAAATACTTTTATCTTGAAGGAATAAACATTAATTCAATAAAGCATTTAATTGTACCGCGGGCATGATTTATAAGGTAGAAACCTTAATTTAAAATCTAAATTTTGTTCTCGAAGAAGTTAAGGGGGTTGGATTAAAATTTCAACCTCAAAGTTACATTTCCTCAAAATACATTGTATAATACACGATTTTATTCATTTTTTCATAAAACGTAGAATTCGAAGTATATATAATATAAAAATTACAACTTTTTATTACGCAAAAAAAGTATTAGAATTATAGATTCTTTGCTATGTATGCATATTTCTATTAAAAATTTGAATAGCGCCATAGAATAAAAAATATCTAATTATAAGATTTGTTGAGCAAAATGAGGAAATCGAATTTTTAAGCTAGAACAATCAAATATATTTATGGTAAAACTTAGAAAATGCGCACCTATCAATATATTGTCTTTCGAAAAGTATAATAATATTTCTGTAAGTTATTAATAGCATTTGATCCTTATTTATGGTAATTTTAAAAAATCGATAATTAAATGTATTTAACAATATTTTTTATCTT
>JAUESI010000018.1:8550597-8567410 GCA_032275145.1 Synergus laeviventris | reverse complement strand
TTCTATATTCCAAACTTTGAGAGCGATATATCATTGCGTTTGGATGTGGTGAACACGGAAAAAAATTGCAACTAATTGGGTCACGTGGTTTGCTTAGAGCATGCCCTTAACAAAAAAATGAAATTTATTTACTGAGCCAATTCTGTAACTTAAACCGCCTACATGGGTACAGCGTAACCCGACACGATATTCACTTCCGCACAGAAATCACACAAAAGATTTCTATGATCGTTTCTTGACCTAGGTCGAATGCCGAAACTATACCCCTGCCCTTAGCAGCCCTTAGTCAGGAGCGTACCTTGAACTTTGAAAGGGGTGTCGTGGAACTCCTGTAGATGTTTGGTTAAATCTCATCTCTGATTAAATAAACTACCTTGCTAAATTTTCAAGCTGAAAATTCAATTTCGATTCAATTTCAAGCTCAAAATTCAAATTCGATTCAAATTTTCTATATATAATCAGTTTCTAAATGTTCTTTTGCGGGCCCAACACATATTATTAAAATAAATATAATCTATAATAAAACTGCGTCTATATAGAAATGTTCCACAGGTTCCTAGCTCATCATTTATCTAATATGAGTAACAAAAGAAAAATAATGTAGTATTATGTTAACATGTAACATATTTACGCCAATGATGTGCATTTGGAATAATAATTACTTATACCGCTTATACCCAAAGCGTAAAGTGTAATTGAGGCGTCGAACTCGAATATTGCATTTATGTGACGTATTAAATCCGTTGCCATGGTGACAGAATGAGGGAACGGATTACGGAACAGTCTGATGTTTCACAATTCTTGTTTCTCAGTTCAGTCGCATTTGTCAGCTGTTCAGTTCAATATGGAATAACGGACTCACAGAGTGGGCACTGGGCAAGTTGCAGTTACTCTGAAAAAGGCTTCCGAACGGAATAAACACAAGCAAGTCGTTGGCACAGTGGTTACCGTGCAATTTATGCAAAGCATTGTATATAACGTGGATGTGTTGACACAAGGACTCAAGTACGGCATATCAGGCCTCATGAACCTCACAAATCAAAATGCTGATCCTCAGAGTGGTGTTTTCTTTGTTAACTTCAATCAAGATTGCACGTAAGTGAAGGCGCGACCTTCCTCGAAGGCAGCGCATGATTTTTAATTACTTGGTGTTCCTCCCTTTTTGGCGCTTCTTGTCCGTGGTCATTTAATCCTTTATGTCACCCGCGTAAACGGGAATACAATTTTTCTCCACTCTTAGCGTCACCCGTGCTTGCGCGTTTCTTCTCGCGCAACTGGTCTCTTGTGTTTTCATTTTCTGCGTCATCTTTGGCCTCCCTCTTTCACTAATTAATTGCGTATCAAGAACAAACGTTAAGCTGTAATCGACACTAACGCAGTGTTTACGTCGATCAGCTGTGTCATCACAATGATCGTCCTTCTTGTTTCTTGTCGTTCTTGATTCTTGTTCTCCTCCCTCTCTCTTTTATATACCTACGTTTTCTTTATTGTCTTCTAAGAACGTATTTTTTCAACCTCGCATGCTCTCCGTGATATGAAAAATGAACGTGACGACAGTCTGTTTCTCCACTTTGTTACCTTGACATCAACAGCCAATCAAAAACTAACTGTTCATCCGAGTTGGTCAGAATGTTCAAGGAATTTCACTAACAACTCTTTTTCGAGGACTGATCCACTTTTTTCCATTGTTTATTTATCTTGGAAACGTTTTGGAGTTTTCACTCCTTGGAGTCAGTTTACTGACTGCTTTTTAGTTCATAGTTTTACAGATTTTCCTGTAATCCCTGTATGGATTTGCGAGATACCAACCAGAATTTGATGTATAGGATTAGCTGCGTATTATGGAATAAACATGGTTAAAATTGAGGACCCTAAAGAGCCATCTGTAGATTACAAAATTTACTGAGTGTGATGTTTTCTTATTATCTTATTTTTTTCATGTCTTGCTAGATAAAGAAATTAAGTTCAAAGTTTTTATTTTTATCAATTGTAATAAATTTGCTTAGCATTTCTAATTTAGAAAGTAAACCCAAAATCCTTTGTCTAAAAATTATTAAAATATTTGTATTCCACAATTATAACTATTACATCATTTATCGAATATGAGTTTGTTTGTAATGTTTTTTTTTCAAGTTAACGCATTTGGATGCTTATTTCAAACAAGCTTTTATGAAAAGCGGTGACTAATTAAAATGTTGGTTCTCGATTATAATTTTGGCTATTATCTAGTTTAGTAAGTTTATTTGTAGAGATTTCAGGCTATAAAAAATAAAGGCTGAACTATCTGGGTGTTTGAGAGAGTGAGTACATTTTCTATGAAAACCTGTATTTCTCTACCTTAATATTGTACTTATGCTCCGAAACCTTTTTCTTGCAGCCTTCTGAATTTTAATGACTCTATCTTTTCTGTCAACCTTGTAGCTTAACACTTAGGTTTTAGCTTTACTTCTCACGTACTAATTCAATAGTCTGACTGACCAGGTCTTTTACTACCCTCGAAAGAATGCACATCGAAATAATCGTAAACTACTCTAAAACAAACGTACAACAAAGCTGATCTAAACCATCACACACACCCGACTACGACAGGGTTTGTACTTGTACTCTGTTTCGCGTATTTAGAATACTTTAGCTTAACCACTCATTTGTACTTGATCTTAAATTTAATTTTGAATAAGCAAGTTTAAATGAATGATACAATTTTTAATATGGCACCTTTACCTGTACAAACACTGAGGCTATTCACAATGTATATTTCTGTCTCCTTTTAAGGGAGTGTGTGATAAAGAGTTGAAATAATAAAGTTGTATGCGACATTTGGAATATTGCTTTCTGAATATGGCTTCTGGTTATTATTTCCAGGTATGAAGGGAACTCGAGCAATACCATTATGTTGCGAAAATTCGTGTTCTTGAAACTTTAACAAAGTCAATTTCAATGTAGAAATTTTCTAAATGAATCCATTTTTTATTATAAGAACAGGCATTCAAGAATGAACGACAATCATATATTTTTTCTGTTCATCCTCTAATTAATGCCATTTGAAAGGCTTTTAATATTTCTATAATCTATTTATGATTGCAGATCTTTATCAGTAGGCTCGAAATCTGGATACAGAATATTTGCCCTGACTTCTGTTGATCAACTTGGGAAAATATATGAAAATGGTAAAACCCTGCTTTAATATCACTAAAAAAAGATGTATGTTTTTGTTGAAGAAATTTTTACTTTTTTAAAATTTATTTAGACACGGAGGATGTGTTCATCGTTGAAAGGCTGTTCAACAGCAGTCTCATGGCCATGGTTAGCCTATCTTCTCCTCGCAAACTCAAAGTCTGTCACTTTAGGAAAGGAACAGAAATATGCAACTATAGTTATTCCAATACAATTTTGGCTGTGAAACTGAATAGAGCAGTAATTACTTCTTGATTTATCAAATAATTCTTATTAATTTGGCACATCTATGCAGGTTAAATAAAATTCCTTGTGTTAAGCCAAATATCATTAAACAAAAACTCTATTTTGATTACAGAGATTAGTAGTATGTTTGGAAGAATCTTTGTACATCCACAATATCCGAGACATGAAGGTGTTGCACACAATTCGGGATACGCCGCCAAATCTCGCTGGTCTGTGCACGCTTTCCATAAACAGCGACAATTGTTATCTGGCCTATCCTGGATCAAATACTATCGGAGAGGTCCAAATATTTGACGCTACTAATCTTGTTAGTAGCTTCTCGAGATAATGTGTCTTGTTATTATAATTATAGCTAGTGTGACTGGTTCTAATTTTCTGTTTTCTCTTTCTTGTAGCATGCTAAAACAATGATTCCAGCACATGACAGTCCATTGGCGGCTCTTGCCTTCAGTCCTAATGGAACCAAAGTGGCAACGGCTTCCGAGAAAGGCACTGTCATCAGGGTCTTTAACGTAAGATAGAAAACGATTCCTAAACAGTTCGATGCTTTAACGAAACTTCAGTTCTATTTCGAAGAAATTTGAGATATATTTCTCAGTAAATACGCAATGCTTTACACATTTCTCAGGTTAATGATGGTACCAAGTTATTCGAGTTTCGCAGAGGTGTAAAAAGATGCGTCAGCATAAGCAGCCTTACTTTCAGCATGGACGCAATGTTCCTCTGCTGTTCCAGCAACACCGAAACAGTACACATTTTCAAGCTCGAGGAACCCAAGGAAGCGTAAGTAAATTATAATACATTTTCGGTATTATTTATAAATAATCTCGAAATAAATTATAGCCATAGCCTTCAATTAAGATAAATATAATCTGTAATCAAAACACAATCTTTGTAGACCTCAACAACAGCCAGAAGAGGCGCAGAGTTGGATGGGATATTTAACTAAGGCAGTCTCCGCGTCGGCAAATTACTTACCCTCACAAGTCACCGACGTGTTTAATCAAGGGCGTGCTTTTGCTAGTGTCCACCTACCTTTCCAAGGATTGAAAAACGTTTGTGCCATCACCACGTAAGTTTATTTATTATCTTATTTCATATCATTGCTTTCAATGCTCACAGGAAATCTAGATTCATCATTAATTCATTACCTCTGGCTCCGAATTTTACAGGATACAAAAAGTTTTGAGGCTGCTTGTTGCCAGCGCAGATGGCTACTTATACGTATATAATTTGGATACGAATGAAGGCGGCGATTGCACTCTACTAAAACAACACAGGTATTTACAATTTTTAGGTCTTTTTCCCCTGGATATTAAATACTTTGCTTGTCATGTCTATTAATTATTATTTATTCCTATAGCTTTGCAAATTATGGAATTTCAATTTTTACTTTATATTTTTCAAACATTATTCTAATATAAAACACTATTATACAGATTGGATGGGAAACAGGACGATCTAGATTGCACCGTTTCATCGACTGGGTCGGGAGAATCTTCTGCGACTACGGCTACAGCAATTCAAGCTGTTCCAAACACAGGTATTCCTCAGGATTTTGAAACTAGGGTTCTTCCGGGTAACAATGAATTTATAGATTTATTTGATTGGACCGTAGTTGAACAAGACGACGTTAAAAAAATTGAACAAATTGAAAAAATTGAAAAAATTGAACAAATTGAACAAATTGAACAAATTGAAAAAATTGAACAAATTGAACAAATTGAACAAAATTAACAGAATGAACCGACCATAAACCCATGGATACGATTAAATTTACCTTAAATGTTTTGAGTATTTAATTCATAATGAAGTTTGCCAAAGCTTCTCTTAACCCACCGAAAATCGATTATGTTGATCGTGTTGAAAGTGATATTTTTATACATGTGAGATATGTTTAATTATGTCATATGTTTAGAATCTCAAATTTTCTCTTCGTATCAATTTCAATTTATAAACTACTATCGCAGTATTACTATTTCTATAATTATATTATTTTAATAATTATTTTATCACTTAAAATCTATGGAATTCATTGTAATACCTGGAAATATTTAGTGGACATGCTCACATAGACTTTAAATTAACTCTAAAATACTTTAATTTTTGAGTCATTTTATTCTGCATGACAGAGTGCGTTAGAAGATTATTAATGTGGATTAAAGTTGCCAAACATAAATTGTTAAGTATTTGCAGAAGTCTTGTGATACGTTCTTAAAAAATATTTAACAATTATGTGAGCGCTCATAATTGCAGTCTATGATTATTTACATTCGCGTCTACAAAAAGGTTTATAGATTTATTTTAATTATTGTATGTAATATTTTTTGTATTTTTTTTTCTACTGATATTTTTTTTGTAATATAAATTTTGTATGGTCTATCAATTTTTTTTGTATTCCATTTCTTGAACTAACCGTTCAGGAGTTTGATAGTCATTACCTTAAAAGTACAATTTTCTATTTTTTATGTAACTTTTTCTGTACTCTAGGCTAATTACACGAATTTAAATAAGACCGGAACAATGGGATATTCAATTAAAATTTTAATTAATTAATTTTATTTTAATTTTTTGGATAATTTTTGCGTTGAAGATAAAAAATCAGTCGTGTAAAATGTGGCGAAACAATTGCCGAAAAATGGAGTTGTAACGAAAATTGCATTGTTACGAAGTTAGAGAACCATTTCGAATAAGACTATTAAAGATTCGATTAGAAAAGCAATTTCAGATATGAGAAAATGAAATGTAATATAAACAGATCTTAAACGCAAGGATAAAAGCGTTATTGCAAATTTTATTCTACTCGATTCTTTAACTGCTATTTCGTTCTAGTCTTTGATATGAATCTTTGGTATGAATCTGACTGATTAAAACAGAATGTATGATACACTTATCAATTACTATTAGACAATCATTGGACAATATGATAACATACTCTTCCATTAAATTACGTACATACTAAAACTTTTCCAAATTTACAAAAGTTATAGCCTCATGGAAATTTGTCTAGGAAACACTTTGAACAATGAACACTTATTAAAAAAAACGATAATATTCTTTTAATTAGTACATAAAAATTTTGTGTGAGTGGGTGTGATGAAATGAAGTTAACAGTTTAAAGGCCTTTTTTTATTGCTTGTCCTTTTTTCGCTTTTGTGACCCTCGGAAGTAAAATTGCTACGTTAAATTCTCTTGGGATTTAGGGGGCCCCAATAGTTGACCTCACTTGATGTATTTTTTTCTTTTTATTCGCTGAAGCCTGCATAAATAGCTACGCGGGTGCGTTACGTGGCCGCTCGCCAGACTCCATGTCAGGTACTGGTATGTCCTCTATTCTCCCCCTTTTTTCGCTCTCATTCTCAAACACTATTCTCATTGGGCCCTTGGGTCGCCTTTCTCTTCGCCTCATTAAATAAACGTATTCATTCATTTAATCAAAGAACCCATTTTCATACAAACTCATATCTCGCGATACTGGTTCTACTGGTGATTAACGTATTAATACTATTAATCATAATTATCAATCATCCTATCTCAACAATCCAGGTGCATAAAAGCAAGAAATCAAATAAAATTACGCTTATTCTATTAAGTTATTGATTTTTGTCTTTGATTTACAAGTTCTGGTTTTGGTTTTATGCGCCTCTCTATATTAATAAAAAAGAGGAATACATAACTTCTAATTTCGATGTATTAATATTATAAATGATTCCAAATAAACAAACGATTGAGAGTAAAAATGATTGCAAAAGTTGCACCGATTGCAGAATTTATGTACCCCTTTAATAAAAGACTAATAATCTCAAAACGCTCATAATAAAGTAATTATGCAGTCTTCGACATAGTTAATTATTAATCAAACACTGATTCAAGCTTAGGAAATAATGACAAAGATTTTTTTTATCTGGCATAATTTATCAAAGCCATATGACGTGTTAACGCCGTGTAATTAGCCTGAATTTTTGATAAGCTGAAGAAATTATTTATTCCTCGTCTTTAGCTTCATAGATGAATAAACTTTAGGAATATAAAATATTTCCCATCTCTAGTAGCAGGTTCAAAGTTTTCCTATAGTCAGGCATTAAATAAATTTCGAACACGCTGCATGATGCGTATGATGCATGATCTTTAAGGCCACCTAATAATTACCATAAAAGCAAATTTAGTTTCGCCAACTTTACGTTCGCAATAATAAATATTTATTATTGCAAATATTTATTATTACGACAAATGTTTATTATTACAAATGTAAAGTTGGTGAAACTAAATTGCTTTTATAGTAAAGTATCACGTGCCCTTAAGGATAAAGCTACTTTGTGTTTTATAAAAGCATGAGAAAATTGCATTTAAAGGCCTTTAAATATTATTTTCAACATACTTTCTACAACTGAGTATCCGCATATGTGTGCAACGTCCGTAACAAAATTTTTGCGCACTTTTCTGCACTTCACTGTGGCAACCAAGGCTCGTAATTACTCGTGAAGTTTCTACTTTTTAAAGTAATTTTGTATGTTTTCTCATTTTTGCTATACTGTAAAAATATTTTATATATTCTTTTTCTGAAATCTATTAAATAATTTTTTCGAATATTAGCAGAATGTAGATAAGTATATTACAATTTAGTATAATCTAGTATATAAAAAGATAAATAATTAAGCGTAACGAAAATGAAAAAGCATTCTCATTTTTATCATATCTGGAAGGTTTTATCAAATTTTTTTTTATCTAAACTAAAAATGTTTGAATAACTCTCAGAATTTGATAGAGAAATGCGAACATTTTTTATTTGGAATATTACATATAGGTTTGAAATGGTCAGTGAACTTTTAATTACAGATTGATGGTAATTTTCGACGAAGGAAGAAATATAAAACAAGAAACAAAAGTTTTTTAAAGTCTGATTTAATCAAATAAAATCATATTCATAAAAGCTAGTTACATCTTTTAAATTTCATTAAATTCTTTGCTATTTCAATTTGTTTTATAAATTTTTAAGGAAAAATATACTTGAAAGTTTTAAATTAATTTAAAAGCCGCATTACTTCAAAGGCACTTATTAAAACCACATCATTCTTTTCATAACAGACATTGATTTCTTGCACTATAAAACTTTTGGTAAAGAATTAAAAGCATTAATTAATTTATATTTATTATAGAACGCTAAAGCTAATAGGTAGTAAGGCCATGTATATCAGTTATCCGTTCCCTAGCTTACTGGCATTTTTTAAACTATGATACGTTTATAAATATTTACATTTAAATAAAAAAATGATTTTGAATTTTTTTTTGGTTTTAATACAAATTTTGAACTAGATAAATGAACTTTAGTATATTCCTTTAATTTTATAAATTTTCAACTCGATGTCTCAAAAAATAATTAATTAATGTAGAAATGGCATAAAAATGCCAAAAAGGTACTGACCAATTAACGGATAACATTGCCTTAAGATCTGAAGTATAAAATAAGTATCTTATTTGTGACACACCTACCATATATGTCACCTACATACAGTATACACACTAGATGTCACATATAATACACCATACAAATTCCGTGTCAAGTCGATCAAATTCCCAATGAGTTTGAGAAATTATTATAAATTTCCAAGTAATTTTTTTATTTTCTAATTATGTACATTTACATTTATCAAATTTTCAAGGCTGCAATAGAAATCTAACACGGAATTTTTTAGGATCATGGAAGGGTAAAACGGTAATAAATTAGATGCTCTGCTTTGTGGTGGTAATCAAGCATGATTTGGTGAAAAACTAAATTAAACTCGAAAAGATAATGATAATTAGTACTTTTATTGTACAACTGCACCACTCCTTTGCAAACGCAATAACTCATCATAAAAAGCTTATCATTAATAATTTTTTAAAATAAGATTTTTAATTAGTGTTGGGTATTAGGGTGTCCAACTCATTTATAATAATAATTTCTGTAATTTCTAATTTTTATATCTCGTTTTTTTTCTACAAATTTTGTAGAATTTTTCTACAATTTCTATAAAATACTGAAAAGAATTCACAATAACTTTCTACTTATTTCGAATTGCTTATTTTGATAGGAAAAAAAATATGGGTTTAGATCATTATTCAGATATATTTTATAGAAGTTAGTAGTTAAATTTTATACAAAACTAAGAGGATTTAATACGGTAACCATTTGATGTTAGAATCATTTCAGGAGAGTCATAAAAAAACCGAATTTCTCCCGCTTTTGAAGATTCTCAAAATCCATTTAGGAACAGGTCGACTTGACAATTGACTTGACTGGACAGAGTTAATCGAACTACTGATATGTGAATCTAATTTTCTAGAATCAGAGAAGTACCACGAGTGGTTAGAAGCAACAGAGAGTCCACCAAAAGCAAGTGGAACTTTTCGCCTAGATGATGACGCGGAATTTCCGCCAGTAACACAAAGAACGGAATGAAGTAAAGATATTTAGCATATCAGAAGACGAAGGGATCACCAGAGGACAAGAAGCGAGCAGAAAGAGTCAGGATTTTATCTTAAGATTTGCCCTAAGTACTAACGAAACTTACAGTTAGAGAAAGTTGAAAGATTTAAAAAAAGAAGACCTTTTGCGACGATTTTTCTCTTCGACTTTTAGTTCCTGGGTGCAATGGCTTTGCACGTCTTTATAAAGCTGCCAACGAGACATGGCATTTTGTGGAAAATGCAAGGAGTAAAAGGAAACAGAGGTTTCCAGTGTTCACCGATCGTTGTGTTAGATTATTTGTAATTTATTAATTTAAATATCATCGGTGCCAATCGGTAGACCCATTGGGACTCTTAACGACACTGACGTGCTTTCGAGCAAACTATCTGTACATTATTATTATGTTATAATTATTACCATCAATCATTATGGTAGAGCACACCTTATTTGTCGTAACTCTTGTCTGTGTAATATTGTAACCAAATGAGCATGTATTCGAGTTACCGTAGAAATTATTGAATGGAGCGTACGATGCGCGTATGCTAGGCCAGTGTCATATATCCACAATATGTCCTTCGGTTTTATACTAACGAATCTTGTTTGGTATATAGTTTTACTTTTATAAAAAAACATAAAGCGTTGATGACAAATGTACATACATACAAATGTTTACGCATTGATGTCAGTACTCGTAAGATTAATATGAACACACACGTCTTTTATAATTTAGGTTCTTATGGTTTAAAGCGTAAAAACAATGTTTTCCTGAAACTTCCCACTCCAGGTTTTTCGATGATTACCAACAAGTGGAAGTATGTGATGATAGGATGTACAGATATTTTCAAACGACTACTTGTTTATCAACATCTTGAAGCATCGAGTAAACTTTTTGTCTAATAAAATCCACTTTTTCTCAATCTCCACCGTCCATTTTTTTTATAGGTACATTTTAACAAGTTTTAAGTACTAGAATGTCATGCGCACCCTAAAGCGTGCGCCTTTGTTAGTCATTTATACTTATGATCATTTTTTCAAAATCTTTATGTTAAAATATCTCAATTTCCAAAAATTTGCTTTTAGTCTCAAAACAAATCTTGCCATAAAAACTGCTTCTATAAAGTGGAAGTCTCGAAGTGAGTGCATAATTTTACGGATATAAAATAGATTGCAGAAGATTTAATTAAAGGGCTTTAAGGGATATTAAAAGATTTAAAATAAATTCAAAAAGATATGAAGTTATTTCTAAAGACTTCAACTTTCAGAAAAATTTTAAGAAATTAACTGTATTAAAACAAACCTGAAAACATTTTTTGTTTTGAAATTACTTGAAAATCTTGACTCTTAAATTCTTTGAACTAAAAGTTTCAGGCACTTTCAGTCTAAAATTATATTTTCCGAATCTACCGAAACTGAATAGGGCTTAAGTATTAGACGTCTAATCTGACGAAAATAACATTTTATTTCTTTTTTTACTGATAAATATAATACAAAGGTCAAAACCCGCAAACTCGCGTTTTAAAACTAGGCGGTCCGTTTTCGAAAAAACATTAAATGTGCGGATTTTGACCATCCCCAGTCGAAAGGTATTCCAAGGGCTGTTAGAAACTAAGTTTTTTGTTTTTCAAATACCTTTCAAGAGCCCAAACGAAACTGAACAATTTTTAACATTTCATTCTAACATTATCCTAAATTTAATACTACCAATTCAAAAATTAGTAATGTCTAATGCTTTAGAATTGTATAAGCATATTTAAATTTTTCAATTTGTAATGTTTTGCTAATTTCTTGAGTATGTACTTTATTTACAGTAAGAGGCTACCTTTTTTCGCCTGTGATATTGAACATTTGATGTAGTAAAGGACTATAGAAAGAAATAAAAAATCTAGAAGAGGAGCAGCTGATTTCTGAAGAAAATAAGAGCTGAAGAAATTCTCTATTAAGTAATTTTATTTTACCTTTTCTTTGCAGTACTCTTTTTTATAAAACAGTTATGAAACTGCATGAAGTGTGTAATAACGTTTTGTATATTATACAAACGAAATATTAAAGTGGTACTACTCAAGCTTCAGACATTTATCAGACGCGTATAAAAAAAATTCGTTATTAAATTTATTTATTTAAGTTTTTATCGATTACAAACACGTTTGTGTAAAACAATCACGGTGACAGACTTTTCGCGAATGCTCACTTCGATTAAATACAGGATATGAAAACTTAACTATAAAGGTCGTCATCGCCATCATCTTGGAATGGCTGCTCTCCTTGTGTTGGATCTTGAACACCTCCAGCGCTTCCACCTTGTGGAAATCTACAAAAAATTAATAAGAATTAATTAATAAAATGCCAGATTGCATTTTAAGGTACGTCATTATTTAATTAAATATTAAAGGAACCTAGTATACCTGAAATTCGTTCCAAATCCTCGAGATTGTTGTAGTGTTTGTGCAAACATTTCGTATTTACGGATATCATTGTCGGACACTGAACGCCGTGCGAACCTCATAGCTTCTTCAAAGTGTGCTCGCGTAATTTCTGGAACCGGATCCTCTTCGTCCATCTATGTTAATAGAAATATGACAATAATGTTAGTTAATTAATTTTTAGTGTCGCTATGTAATTAGAAGTTTGAAAAGTATCCTACACTTACGTCCATGGAAACGGAAGGATTGGCTGCTCGTTCTCTTTCACGCCGAATTTCTGACTCAATGCACTGTCGAATTGCCAATTTGCAAGCTCTCTGGCAAATTTCCGTTAAATCGGCACCGGAGAATCCGTGTGTCACTTTTGCAATGTATACAAGGTCTACATCCTAGAAAGAAGAACAATGTCAATTTAGAAGATAAGAAGAGTTTCCTTATAAAAAAAATTTGCATTATCAAGTTTGACCTTATTAACGTTATAATTTCAAATATTTTTGAAGTTTTACCTTAGCTACTGGAGATTTGCGTAAATTTGCCTTGAAAATAGCTTCACGGGACTTTTCATCAGGAAGGGGAATATAGATCAGCTGATCTAATCTTCCAGGACGTAAGATGGCTGGATCGATTATATCTGGACGATTCGTGGCTCCGATGATAAAAACATTTTTCTTTGCACCCATGCCGTCCATTTCAGTTAAAATTTGATTAATAACTCGGTCCGCAGCACCGCCAGCATCTCCCACTGATCCTCCTCGTGATTTCGCAATTGAATCCAGCTCATCGAAAAATAGTACACAAGGCGCTGCAGATCTAGCCTTATCGAAAACGTCCCTAACATTCGCCTCAGATTCACCGAACCACATGGTCAACAATTCAGGCCCCTTAACCGATATGAAGTTGGCTTGACATTCGTTGGCAATCGCTTTTGCCAAGAGTGTTTTACCACACCCTGGAGGTCCGTAGAATAAAACACCTCTCGATGGCTGCATACCAAACTTCAAGAACTTGTCAGGATGCTCAACAGGGTACTGAACTAATTCCTGAAGTTCCATCTTTACACCTTGCAGACCACCGATATCATCCCAAGTCACGGTAGGTACTTCCACAATCGTCTCGCGAAGAGCGCTTGGGCTGCTCTTCGTCATTGCGTACTGAAAATAGAATAAAGAATTAATAACATAGGCTCATTTTAATATTATTGGTGTTACTAAACAATTCATAAACTAAAAAACAATTATTCTATTTCAAATTTAACTTACTTTAAAGTTCTCCATTGTGACGGCCAGGGAGTTCAATACTTCAGCATCGACGACATCGTCATCTAAATCAATCAAATCCATTTTTTCACGAATTTGTTGAAGAGCAGCCTCGGAACAGAGAGACGCCAAATCAGCACCAACGTGTCCGTGAGTTTCAGCTGCAATCTGTAAATAAAATTAAGAAAATTTCCATAATTAAATTCGAAAATTTTAATTCTTTTTCTAATACATTCCAAATGAAGAAGTTACCAACCTCTTCTAGCTCTACGTCCTCAGCTAGCTTCATGTTCTTTGTGTGGATGCGCAAAATCTCAAGACGTCCGGTTGCATCTGGAATGCCAATATCAATTTCTCTATCAAACCGACCGAAGCGACGCAAAGCGCCGTCGATACTATTAGGCCTATTAGTAGCAGCCATTACGATAACATGGGAACTTTGCTTCATTCCGTCCATCAACGTCAGAAGTTGAGACACAATACGCCTCTCTACTTCTCCGTGCGTCTTTTCTCGTTTAGGCGCAATAGCATCAAGTTCATCAATAAAGATGATAGCTGGTGAATTCTTATCAGCTTCCTCAAAAGCTTTTCGTAGATTACTCTCGGACTCTCCGGCGAGTTTGCTCATGATTTCGGGTCCGTTTATCAGAAAGAAGAAAGCTCCGGTCTCATTTGCAACGGCTCTGGCGATAAGAGTTTTTCCAGTTCCTGGAGGACCGTAGAGAAGAATCCCGCGGGGTGGCTTGACTCCGATAGCTTTGAAAAGCGATGGGTGTCGCAGAGGAAGTTCTACCATCTCTTTTATTTGCGCCAATTGTTTGCGGACGCCGCCGATGTCGTCGTATCCAACAGCATTCAATGCTTCTTCTTCTTCCTCACGTTTAATTGGATCACCTTCGCAATGAATGACTGTATCAGGAGCAACAATGCAATAGGGACCGGGGTCTGTTTCAACAACTTTGAATTCGACTGCTCGCATTCCTCCGCGGACGATAAAATTATTATCTTTGTGAATTGGACGGTACGCTTCCAAAAAGTACGGTTTCAAGTAAACTTCGAAGAGGTTACCACTGAGGCCTTCGATAGTGTCGTCCATCGGCAGTACGTGAATACGTTTTCCGTATTTCACATCTGGAGCCGCTTGTACAGAAACAACATCACTTAAACGAACTCGCAAGTTCGTTCGAACCACGCGATTCATCTTTATTTTTTCGTCCGGGCAAGTTTCATCGGAAAGAACAATGCAAACTGTTTCTTTGCGGCGTTTACCCTTTAAGAGAACCGTGTCGCCTCGGAAGAGCTGAAGCTCATCCATTTTCGCTTGCGACAGTCCAATGACAGAGTTGTCATCGTTAGTAGCTTCATCAACGATCAACCTGTTTGGCCTATCCTTCTTGCGCAAAATTGCGGTGGATAAATCCTCACTGCAACAAAAATACAGGAATCTTATTGATATTTTGAAATTTAAGATAAAAAAACAAATCAGATTTTGAGTTGCTCTCTGACGCTAAAAAAAAGTGTAAAGTAGCATACATATGTCGTATAAGAGTAGCCAAAACGCAAATTACACATAAATAATAATAAATGAGTAACAATTTTTATGTACAAAAAAAAGAAAACATTAAGTATAATCAAAATAGAATTCAGTTATCTGAAAATTAAAGTTAGTTAAATTTCGGAGAAGTTCAACCAATTTCCAAAAGTAATAATTGATACAATTATTGTTTTGCATTACTACCCTCACAAACAGAATACTTTAAAACACTTTTAAGGGAATGTGGCAATTACCATAAGAGCAAATTTAGTTTCGTCAACTTTACACTCGCAATAATAAATATTTTTTACTAAACTTAAGCCATTTACCTCCAATTCATACACAGGGAGGTAAATGGCCTAGTTTTAGTTAAAAAATATTTATTATTTTTGACGTAAATTTGCAGTAATTAAATTGCTCTTACGGTGCAGTACCATTATGCTCCTAAATAATTGATAAAATTAAAATTTAAGGGCAATTTTTCATAATTGATGGGTATTATTTCGCAAATAAAAACCGATAATTATCTAGAATCTGAATCCGTTTCAACAGTACAAAATGCAAGGTTAGAAATAAATGCAGAAATTACTCGCCAATCTTTAAATTTAATGAACACTTAATTGTTCTATGTAAATGTTTAAAAAAATGTTATTGTGAAGACGAAACTATAAACATCTGAATGATACTTCTATGGCATCATCTGTTGACTTGGCATCGAAAAAGCCTTTGTCACGTTATCATTGGTCTGTAATGATGAATCGCTAAAAAAAATCAGGTCAATGAACGGGATCAAAATTTATTAATTTCAGAAGGTATTAGTTTCCAATTATAAATTACCTCTTAGAATAAAATTTAAAATTCCTAAGATTTGACGTGAAAATTAGGAAACAACGCGCGGCGTCGACATGATGACAACGTGAAATTGATAGGCGGACTCGGCGTTCAGTTGTGAAAAAGCTCTGTTTTCCGAAAAAACCATATCAATTGTAAAAATCAATAACCGTCGAATTTTCAGAAATGTTTGTGACTTTATCTTACCTTTTACCGTCACTCATAATTCACAGGAGCTTCTATCAAAATGCACAAGCAAATTTTAGGATCCTTTTAGTCAGCCAGGAAATCACAAACTGCCTGAAACTGCCACAAACACAACTGTAATCTACTGTAATCTGTCTGAAGTGAACTGCTCGCTACTGTGTCCTGTGATCTGCTGCTGTTGCTAGATCTGCCAGTTGTTCCAAGAAGTTCTAACCAATCACAGGGCATCTGAGGATCAACTAGGTGAATGTGATTGGCTGAGACTGAGATGCCAGTGATAAAACGCTGACAAAGAATGGCGTGATGGCGTTCGATGAATCTCTGCTTTTGCGTTGCGTCCAGGTGCGTCATAACATCTTCTCTCTACGATAACGCGAGAAAAAGAAAATATATAGTTTTGTGCATAGGGGTGAAGCTAGCTATAGGATGCATAGGATCTTCCGGTTACTTCCGTTCCGTGGCTTCCGTAAGAGAGTTTAAAGTAGTAACAATTTTTTACAAAGCAGACGCTCAAAAAGTAAAAAGGTAAACCGGGTGCGGACCTGTATGCAGTGTTGCCGTTTGGAAAAAACCAATATAGTACTGAAATGAAGGCCAATTTCGTACTAAAATAGTACACGATAGTACTAGCGTCGGTGCCAGAGTACTAAACATGTACTTTGGCGGGAAATTCAAAAATTTGTAAAGCATCATTAGT
>JAUESI010000018.1:8511082-8525500 GCA_032275145.1 Synergus laeviventris | reverse complement strand
GTTTCGCCTATTCAAAGGTTGAGTTTTATACTTTCACAATGTATTTAATTTTATGTATAAATTGTTAGGACGTAACATATTCAGAACTTTTCATCATTACTTTTCAAGGAAACACGCTAAATGTACTCTTAGGATTTACATTAGTTTGCTATCCGCGTTGAAGAGAATACAGTGAATTATTTGGCGACTAAAGTACGTATAGTGTAGTGAATGTGTGTGCGAAGCAGCACAGCGCGGCGCGGCGCGGCGCGGCGGAAGGAATATGTACGAGGAAAAGGAAAAAGAAAAAGGACGATAAAAACGATTCAAACGAACTGCCTTGGATTTTGATTTTCCTTCGGCAGCGTAACCTCCGTCTTTTTGTGGTCGTTGTTTTACCATTTCAGCAAATCATAGCGAATCGCTGTTCTCCGTAGAAGGTGATGACAGTATGGCAAACGGAGATTTCCACAAAAGTTTCTGCCGCCCCTGCTCTTTGGCTCCTTTCCATCTCACTGGATTTTACGCGGCACCAAAAAGAAGTAGATGATTATTAAGGCGCAGCGAAACTAGGAAAAGGAAGCTGCCTATAGAAGTAAAAGAAAGACGCTCGCTCGCCTCCTTTCTCATAATTCTTTCCACTCACGCCGTATACTCAAAGAACAAAATATTGATTTTATTCAAAAAGTAAAACAATAAAACACTGTTATAGGAGATAAATTTAAACAAAATAAAAATTTTCAAATTTTCAATCTATACAGTAAACAGGGAAGTAGTATTGACTTAATGGTATATTTGGTATATATTTTATAAAATTTTAAGAAATTTTAACTGATTTTAACAAAATTGAAGGAATTTGAACCAAAGGGTTGACGATTCATGAAATCAGATTTACACTTGCCTATATAGAAATCTACTGAAATCTCCAAAATAAACTCATGAAGTCTTAAAATGATTAATACCTTGATACCCTTAAAATCCTTTGTATACCTTGCCTGTATAATAAATCATTTAAAATAATTGAAAATACTTTGAAATTCCTTTAAAAGTCATGAATTCTTTAAAATCACTTAAAATTATTTTAAGTCTTTTAAAATTCTACAAAAAACGTATAGATCACTTAAGATCCGTTGAAATTTATTAAAATTACTTGAAATCCTTTTAAGTTCACTTGAAAAATTGGGAAATAACATAAAATCTTTGAAATCCCTTAAAACCTCTTACACTCGCTTAAAATAATTTAAAAACACTTGAAATCTCTTTAAATCCTTTGAAATCCCTTGAAATTCTTTGAAACCTTTCAAAGTCCTTTAAAATCATCTAAAATTACTAAAACTATTTTAGCATTATTTCAAGTGACTACAGAAATTTCAGAAGAATTCCAATCTCTTCAGGTGACTTTAATTCAGTGAATAAAATTCAAATGTCATTGCTAAATCGAAGAGAAATATGGTTTAATTTAATATATTATAGTTTTTAAATAATGGAAAAGATGTGGAAGGATGAAAAATTAATAGAATTAAACTGTGCACTGTACAATATCGATTGGTTGAGTTGTAAACCTCTCGATTTGAACATATTTTATCTCATATCATAAAGAAAGCTAAATATCCAACTAAATCAATTGTGAGGAGACATATTGGTGGAATATGAGTTAACAAACTTTTCAATTGAAACGCAACAAATTAAAATAAATCAAGTATATGTATACACGAGAGACCAAAGTCAGTTCTCAACTGAAGTATAATGTTATAAGTTGCAGGAGTGGGCTTAAAAACAATGTTGTATTATCATTAACAATAATCACGCAGCCTATTTGAAATGCTTAAAGGTAAATAATTATCATCCTCTTTGCCAGGAAAGCTCTCTTTAAGGAACATGTCTATAATTATTAAGTATGATTATTTCATTTCAAGCAACAGTTTATATCTCACCAGAAAATCTCCTATTGAAGCTAATGGAAACAGTATTTATAATTACATTATCCTCTTATTATAGCAAAGATAAATTATATCTAAAGTAGTTGACATTTGAAAATTATTTTAAAAAAGTAATTTAGTCAGTTGCATTCTAACAGCTGCTTATTTTTTTCTCTTTTAATTAAAGAACGGAAATTCATTACTTAAATTTTCGAGTGCGCACAAGCAACAAGCCAAATAAACATGAAGAAAGCAATCATTTTACTAACCAGATTTCATTTTTGTGCGGTAATCTAAATTAATGCCAGAACGCTTTACTTAATTAACAAAGGGTTTGTTTGCTATAAAACACATAGGTGGACACCGCATTACTGCAATTATGTTTAATAATTTGTCTGATGAGATCCACTAATATTTATCTATGTTTCAATATTGTCATATGTGAAGAGCTAGGATTTCCATTACACGTGACGTTATAAATTAATCATAAATACAAATACACAAATACACAATTACACATTGTATATTAAACTGATATATATATATATATATATATATATATATATACTAGAATCTTTCTTTGTCTGCACCTGACCCTCTCTTTTCTTTATGATAGAAGGACTCAATACACAACAAATTCGAAGGTCAGCAATATAAATTAATTAAAAAACGAGAATATCGAAATAATATAAATTTACGGAATTAACTTAAATATTTTAAATATAACTTGGAAACAGAAATAATGATTTTAAAGAATTTCAAGATTATTACGAACGATTTGTTTATTGTAATAAAAAGCATAGGAAAGGTTTTTGCAAATAATATGTTTAATTGTTAATGAAAACAAATTAAATTTAAAAAATGTAAATCTTTGATGAAGAAAAAATTAGTTATAGACATCTGAAATTTCAGCCTAATGAGATTTCAAGATATTTTAAGTGATTTTTAAGAATTCAAAAGGATTTCGAGGGATTGCAACATATATATTTTAAATTCTAGAAAATGACGTTAAAAAATAAGTATTTTAAAAAATTGAAAAAATGAAAAAATATATTTTTTTCGTAATTTCAAGGAATTTCTAATAAATTCCTAGCGCTTTCGAAATATGTCCAATGATTTCAAGACATTTAGAATAATCTCAGAGGATTTCAAAAACTTTTAAATGATTTACAGAAGATTTAAAACCTTTGAAAAAAAAATATCAACGGATTTAAAATAATTTGTATGAATTTCAAGGAATTTGAAGAGATTTCAATTGGGCTGAACTTTCAAACAATTCTTCTCACAAGACGAATTTCTTTCCTATTCAAAGATTTTATAATATACCTAAAAAAATTGTTTTATTTAAAACTTTAAAACAATTTATTTATTGAAACAGAAAGCATAGGCAATTTCTTTTGCAAATAATACTTTAATTGTTAATGATAAATCTTTGATAAAACAAACAATTCGTATGAGTGGATGTCTGAAACTTCAGCCCAATACAAATCCCTTGTATTTTTTTTTAAGTCACATAAAATATCTTGACATCTCTTTAAATTCTTTGAAATTCCTTAAGATCACTTTTTCTGTAATTATTTTATTATAAAATAAAATGTATTTAACTCTTGAAAACTTTCGAAACCCGGTTAAATTTCTGTTAATTAAAAATAAATTTCTTCTTCCATAAGACGAAATAATGCTCCAATAATTGAAACCATTAAAAATAATAATAATAGTAATTTGAAGAATAAACTTCGCACTTAATATTGAAGGTGCATTTTAAAAATTGAAAATTAAAGCGATTTCCTAGCAGTATTTTTCTTTGTTTTCAAAATGATTTACCCTCCGACAAGATTCGCGTAAAGCATCCTTATTGCGAAACGTGCCTTATGCTAATCCGAAGCTAGGATCAAATCACTCGGTATCAACGAGGACTTAAGGAGAACGAGGCTGAGAGATCCTTGAAGTAGAATTATTTTCTCCAGATCCAGTTCGAGTGCAATTGCAAATAGTTTGCTTCGAACGATCAAACCTTTCGAATCAGTTCACGCGCGAATCACGTTGATCGTGGATTTTTGCATTTTTTCGCGAAAAATTCCCATCGTGGATTCACAAGGGATCCAAGTTGGAGGGTGAGAGCAAAATAATATTGCGAATTCAGTGAGGCTCTCCGGCATTGCTAAATCGGCGATAAACAATGGTTGCTTACGAATCGACATATGCAGACAAACTCTGATCCGCTTCATTTTTACTGCATGAATGAAAAAATGTCAATAATAAGAGAGCAAAAAGTCCAGACAATGTTTTCCAAATATAAGAGTCTGTTAACGACATCTCTCTGTAATTATTTATGTCGATCCATCAACCGAATTTTAAGATTTTAGTGTCGTCCTGAAATTTGCAATATTTGGAAATCATTATTTTCCATTCAGTAGGGTTGCTATAGAAAAGTTAATTGGCTTCAAAATTCCACGACACTTACACGTTTTCCAGGTCTATATTTTTTTTTAAATTCAGTCAGTTTAGTTGAATTTTAAAACAGATTTTAAGGCAATAATAATGACTTTTCATCAATATGAGTTATTGAATTCTAAACAATTATATCAAAAATATTTTCATAAAAGTAAAAGAGAATTCTGTAATAAATTATTTCCCCAGCCAACTAAAAATAACATATTTATTATATCCTGAAATAAAATTTTTTTAAAGGTTGGATGATGAATATCAAAAGAATCTCGCAAAATCATTTTTTAAATTTATTTATTAGCAGAAAATCAGATTAAAGTTTTTCAAGAGTTAATTTCACAAGATTTCAAGGAATTTTGAAAAGAGTTTTCAGAAATTTCCAGTGATTTCTATAGATTTGACAAGATTTCAAGACGTCTAAAAGGATTCCATAAAAATTTAAGTGACTGTGAGGAATTTTAAAAGATTATTTAAAAGAGTTCAAGTGCTTTAAAATGATTGTAATTTTTTTAAATCCTTAAAATCACTTGAAATATTTTTCAATTTTTTAAAAAGTCTTTTTTAAAATATTTTAAATTCTACGAAATCTCATAAAATACCGGACAACGTCGGGTAAATTTCTATTAGTAAATAAATACAAATTTTAGGTTTTGGGAACTTTTTTTAAATATTTTAATTCCAATAAATATAAAAAAAATCGTCAGTCTATACGTCTAAAACTTCAATCCAATTCATATAGTACCTATAGATAATTATTAAAAGAATGAAAACTTAAATTTTACTGCAGTCATATCAGAAGTATAAACTCTCGGTATAATTTTAATTAAAATTCCCAATTTCCACAGGTCAAGTCGCCACTCTGATTATTATTACTTATTACAAATCGAATACTTTAAGAACAATTGTAGTTTAACTTTTTACATATACAAGTTAGGGTCAAAGTTGGAAATAATAGTAATATAAAAAAATTCTACCCTTTTTGACAAAGTTATAAAATATTAGGCTGAAGTATCATACGACTTCTAATCTGGCGAGAATTAATTTTTTTTTTTTCATTTTAACTGATAAATATATTTGGAAAAAGATAAAAATAAACTTTTAGAACATTTTTATTGTGCATTGAGCCACACAAAATTGCAATCTATCACAAAAAAAAAACGTTATATAACATATTGAGTTTTATTAAATTTTGAATGGGACACTACTGGTTAAAACTGTCACACTTTATAAATTTTGGAAGGAAAATTATGTGTTTAAAAAAAATCATTTTTCGTGAAGAATTGCAATTTTGTTTGGCTTAATGCACATTAAAATGTACTAAGCCTTATTTTTGACATTTTACAAATATATTTATCAGTTAAAATTTAAAAAAAATTTTTTACAATTCTGATACTTCAGCCTAATAGTTAAAATAAAACTTTGACATCCTTTTACATTACATATTCGACATTCCATGATTTTCGTAGAATAAGTTTTTCGAAATGTAATAATTTTCCCAGGTCTTCCAGGTCACGTTATAGCAATAATAACCCTGCGATCGCACTTAAATTAAAATTGCTTTCTTTCATTCTTTCATTCAACTTAAATGCAGATATTATACAATCTTGTTTAATATATTTTACAAGCTTATTACTTGCTGCAAATTTTATTTCTCCTTTTAGTAATTTAGTATTTTTATTCTATGAACTGACTCGTGTTTAACTGTCTGAACTTGTTTATTTTTTCTCATTCTCCTTATTTCTTACAAACGCAGAGTATTTCTTATAACAGAAAGAAGTTCTACAAAAGAATAAACTAGCTCTCGTTCTCTTTGAATTTCTTTTTTTACGATCAATCGACATAATAATATCGGACATAAAGTAAAGAGGCGTTCGCAATACGCGCGCATCCAGCTGCTGATATTGTTTGTCATTCGCGTTTTCGTTTTTCCTATTGTTTCCACGTCGCAAGATAGAAGCCACGTCGTCATTCGTCTGAGCGATAGAGGTAAAAAGATGAAAAAGCATCTAAAGCTAGGTTTTACGACGATAACCAGCATTTCGAATCCTCTCTTGTATGTATCCTGAATAGACTCTTCAAATTTTAATAAATTCCATGCAGGATGTGGGAATCTTCTAGAAATCGATGGAATATAAAAGAGGAATTTTAAATTCTAGTCGTGGTATCCGGTTAATCAATCAGAAAGTGCACATATTGGCAGAATGTTCAAATTTTACTTCCTAGGATTTCCACAAATTTCCAATTGAATTATTTAAAATTCATTTTATCAACATCAAGTTATATTACCCACTTTTAATAAAAAAAAGGCATTTTTTTTCTAAGGGCTCGTAAATAAATTACATATCATATAAGAATTATTTTTTTTATTTTAGACCCACTTTACTCATACAATTAAATTAATAATAAAAATTTAATGAAATATTTCGTTGGAACCAGAAAAAATGTTTTTATAACTCAGTTTTGTTACCTGCATCAAAAACTTTTCTTACATTAGTTTGCTATAGTTCCACTACCAAGCTGCAGAATCTGTGTAACCATAATCTAAACTCCATCGTAAGCTCGCAGTGGAATAATGTTAGTATTGAAACTTTGATGACCTTAATGCAAAACAAAGTAGGTATTGTCCAAATATATTGATCCAGTCTACGAAAAATTATTTTCAATAAAAAACTCTAACGAACTAATAAATAACGACGAAGATTGTGAAAATGACATATAATATTATAATATATTATGCTATGAACCGAAATGAACTCGACCTATCCATATATATGAATCTGCCAATATATGGTAAAGATTTATTTTTATTCGTGACTTTCATTCTAAACATCTTGCGACACAATAGAGTAAAAAATTGTAAAATGTTTTTTTTATAAAGCTTAAAATAAAATACTTTCTCTTATTATACAATAGTAATGCCGGGTTGAAGTTTCCGACGCGACGTCTTCTTATAGTCTGCCAACAGCTGACAACAAATTTTTATTTATTTGTCTTTTTCAAAAATATTTTATTGTATTAAAAATATCAAAAAAAGTTCCTAAAAACGTTTTATTTTCTATTTATTTATTAACAGAAATTTACCCGGTGTTACTTAGGATTTTAATATACTTGAAACCTTGAAAATACTTAAAAAACCTTGTAATCTTGTGAAATCTCTGAAAAACCGTTTGATAACTCTTTTCAACTATTCTAAAAATCCTTTTAAATCCCTAAAATCAATTTCCTATTAATATGAATGGTATAATATTTTATGAAATCACTTAAAATGTTAAAATGATTATTTCCCTTTACTATTTCCTTTTAAAATTTCATTTACCATTTCCCACTTTTTGAAAATTGAAAGAAAAATGTAACACTATATTGCCTAAAAATAGGGGACATTAGGGACCTCACCTGAATATATAGGGAACAAAAATGGGTATAATTATAGGGAACCGGTTTTTGATGAGGTCTACGATTGTTTCTCGGTTTCCCGGTGATGCAGACGCCACCCTGTCATGTTTTTTTTTTATGTTCACTGGAGAAATGTGTGTGCTTGCAGAGATGAAGCTGGATTTGCAAGTTTCGCGATGGCTATGTAACGATCGACAGGGTGAAGGAATAACGATAATAATAATGTATGGTATGTTGTTCAGTTCACATTGCATTCTAAGCGCGAACATTCCTTGCGTGAGTATAAACTCCTTCGTCTCGTGTACTAATTCATACATTTACTAATTCATACATGTACGAGCATACATGTCGATGCGGTATTGCGGTAGTTTGCGCTGTGGCACGTCGGGAGATCGAGCATGACAATATGAACCCGAGGAGAAATCAGGGAGGCGTGAACAGAGTTATGAATTAGCTGCCGCGCGCACCTACCCTACTCCATCACGAGTCTACAAGTGAGAATTAAAGGAAAGGAGTCGTCCTTTCACGGAGAGAGAGAGAGAGAGAGAGAGAGAGAGAGAGAGAGAGAGAGGGGGGGAGAACCTCCTCGAATCACAGTGATAACAATTCTTATCGGTCGAGGCAATCCGAAGAAAAATAGTTGAATCCTTGATAAAAAAAGTCGTGTTTTAATCCACTCTTTTAATTTCTACTCTTCCGCAGTTGCGGAAATTAAATTTAACTTTGTCTTTAATTAAAATGCCCTTTTTTTTAATTGAAGGATTGGTTTTGCAAATTCATTGCTCTCAATATGAATTAGTAAGAATTTGACTAAGTAAGTAAATCAGTAGACTTACATTGGACCAAAGTGAATTTTGGTAAGACTAACTTACTAATCTGTTCTTCGAACATCAGTAATGTTAAACTTTTATAGTTTATTTAACAAATTTTAGAAAATTTTCAAGGATTTCAAAGTTATTACTATATTATATAAAGAATATTGAGTTATTCTAGTCTCTAAATTTGAAATTTAAGTCAAATTCGACTGATTCTCTGGGACTCGATCTTTTCTCACGATTTTAATCAGTGCAAGATCTACTTGAAATCAGTAAAAAGGTCACTGAAATTTTCAGTAAGTTTTCACTGATTCTCAGTGGATTTTCACTGAATGAAATCTTGAAAGGAGAGCCACTGAAAATCAGTGAGCTTCGACTGATTAAATTTTAGAGTATATTATTTAGAAGTTTCTTATGGAATTTTAAGAAATTTTCAAGAAATTTTAATATGTTTTCTTTTAGTAATTTTAGAGATTTTGACAAATTTTAAAAGTATTTTAACAAATTTTAGATGATAGATGATTTTAAGCGTAATATGTACGCATGGGAAATATATGGGGGAGGGGTCAATTGAAATCTTACGTAAGATTTTACTTCGTCTAAAAAATCAGTTTTAAATCTTGCCGTTCATTCTTTATAAAATAAAAGTACTTGGATCTGAGATATTCGCAAAAAAGTTTATACCGTTTTAGTTTCTATAGAAAACCTTAACGTTTTGTTGTTTCAAAATTCGATGTAATATTTTACAATGGATTCATTTTCATTTCACTAAATTAATAGTGTTTTTTTCGTGACTAAAAATTATATTTTGAATAGTTTATGGAATTTTAAGGGGTTTCTAGTGATTTAAAAAAATTCCTTGAGATTTTTAGTAATTTTAAAGATTTTAGGTGATTTTAAAGTTCCTCATTCAGATTGAGAGAATGGCAATACTAGCAGAAATTTTCTCGGCATTGCTCGGTGTATTTTAAAAGATTTAAAGCCACTTTAAGGAATTTTAAGGAATTTCAGCGGATTTTAAGAAATTTTAAGGAGTTTCAAGAGATTTATATTGATTTTGAGTAATTTACGTCGGAGCCAATTTCCGCCCAAAAGAAAATGGCTCAATTTACCATTTGAACTAGTAGAAAATTTCTTCTGGAATCTACTCAGTTGTACTATTTTATAAAATTATAACTTTTGTAACGAAAATAGCACGGTTTACAATTTTCTTAGCACAAATTACAATTAAAAATAGTAAAAATAACTGAATACTATGAAAAATTCATTCACAATGCATGTTGACTATTTTAAATGGCAAATTCAGTAATTTTATATTTTGCATGACCTTTCATAGAAAGCAGTAGATTAATATATGATGGTATAAGTTGATATAAAAAAATTTCATTTCATATTAATATGCAATATGGTAACACGTTAATGTTATCTTTTTTTGACTGTTATTATTATTTATTATTATTTTCGAATGCTACTGTAAAATGATAAAGAATGAAAGGTTTAAAGCATTAAAACTCAAAATTAACGAAATGTACAAACTTGGAATCTTCATGGGATCTATAATTTCCATTTAAAGCGTTCATCATATGAGATTAATAATACATACCGATTCAGCGTTCAACGTTTTGGTGATGAGCGTATTTAATTAAAATATGATGTGTCATCTCTCATATCACTGCTACGCGAAATTGAATCAAATTGCAGTTAACGATTTCCGAACAGGAATTCGTCACTGATTGTGAGCAAAGGAAAAAGGACAATACATATTGACTGAAACGGATCCGATGAGCAGTGCTTTCCGGCAAACACTAGTAAAAGGGACGGAAATATCACAGAAATATATATATCAAATCGCAATGAAAATCGCATTGCAAAAGAGATATAGATTTTTGAGATAAAAAATATGATACGTCTATTGTTATTATTATTATTAACGAAAACGAAATGAAAATCATTTTTTACTAGAGTTTATCTTGTTAACTTAAACATATATGGTATTATAATATCATTTTAGACCCTTTTGAGGTATACTCTCTTTACCATACCCCTTTTATCATGATTTTTCTTTACCATTTCCCTTTACCAAATCCCTTTGCCTTTTCCTTTTACCATAATTTCCCTTTGCCACCACCCTTTAGTTTATCATTTCCCTTTATAATTTTCTTTCACCATTTCCGTTTCAATTTATCTTTACTATTTCCTTTTATCATTTCCTTATACCATTTCATTTTCCTTTGCCATTTCCATTTATCATATCCCTTTACCATTTTCCTTCACCATTGCCCTTTACCATATGATTTTCGTTTAGAATGATTTCTCTTTGCAATTTGAATGAACATCGATGTACATTGTACATAGGCATAGACTAAAGTTTGAGACGGCTACTTTGTTAGACAAATTTTGTTTTTCCATCAAAGATTTCTCTTCACCAATCACAAATATTGTTAGCAAAAACGTTTCCCATGCTTAATGTGGCAATAGACAATTAATACTAACTAAATAAACTAAAAGGAAACTAAAAGAAACTTCAGCCTAATATAATACAAGAGCTACTGATTGAATATTTTTCAGAACTTTTTTCTTTTATTAAAGATTCACAAGGAGTATTTGAAATAATATTAAAAATATTTTTAACTTGCTATAGGAATGGACGAGGGAACGATTAATTATCGGTATAGTCATTAGACATTCCGCAGTTCAAAAACAAGAGCAGACATAGCTATATACTCGTATATATACGAGGCAATCGGGTTTCTTATTGTCACATTCTTGTAAGGTTTTTCTTCAGATGTTATACATACTCGTATTTATCCACAAACAAAAATTTTTAAAATGATCTTCAACGTGTAAAAAATAGTGAACTCAATTAGTATTTTATTAATCTTATAAAACTTTGTAATAAAATAACTTTTATTGAAATATTATTCTAGATTTGATCGTTAAGATTATATTATATAGATTATAAGATAATTCGATTACGTTTCTGGTCAAGGTTATCATAAACTGGTCGAGTAATTATTACTGAACGTCATAATTAAATGAAAAAGTGTAACTATAAATTCACACGAGGTATCAATAAATAACATTGATCGTATAATAATAATAATAATAATTATTATTATTATTATTATTATCAGTACTATCATGTACATTGTACAATTGCACACCTGTGAACTTTTCATAAGGTATAATAATGTATTCGAATTCGATTAAATCCGCATGACTCATGTTGTATAAGCATTTATCCCGTTCTATCTACTCTATATTTTGAACTTAATTCATTCATAGAGAAAACAAACGTGTATGACCTATTATTTGATGCAAACCTTTTCTTATTTATTTACAGGACTCGCACAGTCCCCATTATAGTGAGACATTTTATTTTTCAACCAAAAAAATAGATATCAGCTAAAACGAGAATTTTCTACAGAAAAAATAATTATATGTCATCACAGTACATATTATTATTCACATAAAAACAGGTGACAAAAAAATGCGCTCCAATCCAAGTTAATAACATTTAAATTACGAACTCAGGAGAATTCAAAAGAATTCTAAAGAAATCAAATGAATTTTAAACAAATCCAGACTCTAGGGTGGCGCAGTGGCGACAAGATTCAATAATTTTACAATTTCCCTGACTTTTTCCTAACTTTTAAATTTCCCTGATAGACAATTATTAAAAATGCAAATTAATTTTCAAAATCTCTTAAAATTATAGGACGTTTATTGAAATCCCTTAAAATTTTCTGAAAACTCTTGAAATTCCCACAAACATTTTCAAAATCATAAAAACCTGCCAAATTCTAAAAAATGTACCTTATAGAAAAACTATGAAATTTTTTGAAATTCCAGAAACTGTTTTAAATATTACAAAAATCTCTTGCAGTCTTTTAAAATTCCTATAAACTCTTTAAAATTTCTTAAAATGATTGACAATTTCTTAAAATCTTCAGAAATATATAGAATCTGAAAGAACGTGTGGACGCACTCTTTATAATCCCTCGAATTCCATAAACATCTTCTAAAATCTGTTAAATAAACCATTATTTATTATTATTATTATTATTATTATTATTAATAATAAATCAATTTCTATTTTCCCTGACAGATACTAGCTCGAATTTCCCCGATCTCCCTAACAATAATTTTTTCCCTGACTTCCCTACAAAGGTCCATTAAAAATTAAGTCCACGTTAAATGAAGATAATTCAAGTAAAATTCAAAAGGAATTTAAGATATTTTTGGGTGAATTGGGAATTTATAATGAATTCAACGGCAATTGAAATGATTTCAAAACGATTCCATATCAAGATGAATTTTGAAAAATTATTAAAGTTTCTGTTTGCAATAAACAAGATTTCCAGATTTTTAAAAATGATTTTTAAGAATTTAAAGAAATTTGGATCAATTTAAAAAAATTGTAAGGTATATATTTTATGAGATTGTAGGTGATTTTAAGGAATTTTAAGGATTTGAATTTTTAAAAGGGCTTTAGAGGTTTTTAAGGAATAATTGAGAAAGATTTTAAATGATTTAAAAGAATTTGAAAATTTTACATAATTTAAAAGAATTTAAAAAAACCGTTTAAGCGATTTTCAAAAGTTACTAAAGATTTGAAAAGATTTAAAAATTTGTTATGAGGACTTTCAAAAGAATTCAAAAGGTTTTTTTTTAAAATTGCAAGTATTAAATAAAAATAATTTCATCATTAAAAGATTGAATTTCCTATTATTTTAATATTCTAGTTCATTCTTATTCTGGCGTAAAGAATATTCTTTTTTAAGTACCTAATATAGTTTAAAAGTGGAAAATGTATGGGGATTGAATTTGACTGGTTAAAAAAATAGAAGTGCTACAAAATAATTTTCAGCGTTATAGGCTATAAGTTTGAGAACACTTAATAAGCACTTAATTCCTGTGTGAAGAAGAATTTTATTTGAAAAATATTTGTCAAATTTCTGATACCGCGTAGTTCTAGCGTAATCTGAAGCTGGCATTATTCATTTTTTCTAAAAATTATATTATATTATTATATTATCATCTGAATCTCAAAAAATTAAGCTTTTAAATTAAAAAATACCTCATAGTACGTCTAAGCCACGAAGCTTTTTTTTAATTTATTACAAGCTTCTCATCTGATCGTCTCAGATAGAATTTTTGATTTGAAAAGAAGCTCTTTGTGATTTTCTTAGAAGAAATATTCTTTGAATAAAGTAACTTTGCTTTTTTCCAATAATATATTATCTAAAAGAAGATTGGCCGTCAAACTAGTCGAACGATGCGATACGATGGTCTGCGAAAGGTATTACGCTGTACAGCGAATACGTGAAAGTTTTCTGCAATAGTAAAAGTCGGCCCCGTGATGTTCGGCCGCACATATCGGAAAATCGCCATCGCCTTATATTGAGTTATTTCCACGGCTGTCGACCTGACGGTTAGCAACAATCACGTAACCTTGACTTGATCAAAGAAATGTTGCCTCTAATCACCTCGACGTGCCACTTCATCATGTAAAAGTTTTTCTATCGTTTCGGGAACACGCCGCGGCTTTTCTTTAGCGCGAGAAAACAATTATCGAAAGGCATCCAGCCGGGAAATGGAACGTGCTTCGATCCTTTCAATAATAACGCAGTCGTAATTCAATTTTATATAATTTTATACTTTCTTCAGAACCAAAAGATTATTGTATAAGATAACAAAATGAAACGCACATTAAATTTGAAGTGTTCCCTAATTCCGGAAGTTTATCCGAAGTTTGCAGCGTTTACGATAAACGAAAATGAAGTATATATGTAGAGTTTTTAGAGTGTTATTGAGTCGAGAGATTTGGTATAATATTCTTTATTATTAAATTATCATTAAAA
>JAUESI010000018.1:8475354-8491506 GCA_032275145.1 Synergus laeviventris | reverse complement strand
ACAGCTCTACTGTATATATTATTGTTATGTAACCATAGCTATTACGTTTGCGGTTCTGTAATGGAAATCTGTATGCGCTCGGAAAAATAAGGTGCGTGTGAAATGTAAAAAATGTGTAAATTCATTCCCTGTTAGTATCAACATTCAAATGTTAATATAACGATTAATATGCAGAAATTATTTTATTTTACAAATAATAAAATTATTTTTAACCTAAAAATTCTAGCATGCATAGAATTTTGAATAAAAAATTTTCAGTTTTTGAATTATATGTGATGTGAAAGTAATGGAAAATTTCACGATGACACTTGCAATCCAAACATCTCATCAATGTTTTAGAACATCGACATCGACATCGGTATTTATGTAGACATCGATATTTCTGATGTATCGATGTCGATGTCGATGTCCCATCACACTGTGAAAACCTCTGCAATTAAAAAATTGATGACAGTAATATAATGTTTTGATTATTTATCCAAGTGACTTGAGCAAGGAAATGCTGAATGTAATTTATGCCGATAGCACCTGTGGTTTTAATTTAAAAAGTAATTACTTTTAATTAGCGAATTATTTAAAACCGCGCCTCCTGTCGCGGAAGATAACTCTGAAAAGAGCTGCTGTAAAAGTTGAAAAGAAAGATAAAAAAGAGGTGTCGCAGGCAGAAAAAAAGGGGAGCTATAAAACTAAGCGTGAAGCTCTGACAATTTCGATTTTAGTGCCGCGCTTCCCTGATCCTTTTCCCCGCTGAAAACCCCCTGCCGACTATCTACGTTTACAGCGAGCCACTAAAACCTCTACGTTTACGGGCAGAGTTGCAATTTCAGTTAATACAATAAAACTTCGGCTGCGTACGACAGACGAAGGAAAAGATGGTCTTCGTTTTGGAAGAAACTAGTCTGGATTCGTTTGAAATTGCAGATGGATAGTTTGCCTTAAACCGGTGCTTCACTTTTATTATTGCATTATCACGTGGCTGTTCTCGTTCCAAAGAAACAAACACGAAATAAAAACGACGCAGCTGGACGATTCACTTTTCCTGTTACGACGTTTTTTTTATGATCCATTACTTTCCAAGATTAATGTTCAGTTTAAGAATTTTTTCAAAAATCCCCTGAGAAAATAGACAGAATTGAAGTTCAGACAGCAATGTGTCCTTATTCTCGGGTAGAAATTGTACTAGGGTACGTGCTATAACTGAGTAGTTTGAGCAGGTCCTATAGAGAGGTAACCATATAATTAATGCCCTAATATTTATTATTTATTAATACTAGCAAATATAATCCGCGCAATTAATTTCTCATTTTGCACTCCTTTGTTCTTTTGCTATATATAAAGATATTCAGAGGATTCTAGACAATTGGACCTAATAAATTAAAGGATTTAAAAAAGTTAAGATGAAGATAGGACATTATAAACGATATGAAGACGACCATTTTTTCCAGTATTTCATGGTCAATTGGGGTAATTTCTCTCCGGCTTACGTAAACAAATGCATAACAATTTTTTAATTCGAGAAATACTTTCTGTTCCTGCGTAACAATTAAGTTTCATAAGTTAATAATAATTTATTTTAATTTCTGCGTTTGAATTACTAAATTAATACTAAACCATCTTCTCTGCCATATTCTTGAATTGCACTTTGTCAAATTTATTAGTTTATACCTTTGTACAACGCATAGAAAACCTTCAACCGTACTTTTGTACTTTCTTAAGAAAATGTCTCAAATTGTCAGCATTCGGTAAACTGTTTCTATAGATTTATGTTTAGAACTGTAATCCTCAACTAAATTATAAGGAGTTTTCCAATTAGGATTTTAGTCCTTCACTGCTCAGGTATATTTTTATCATTCCATTTTAATACTCTATTCTCCGACCTGTTCGAAATGATTTTATGTTATGGCACTTAAGATTAATAGATAAACTAGTTTTGGGTCCTTCCGAATTTATATCAATAAGTACCGACGCGACGACTCCTCTCTGCACCAATCAAAGGTAGCCTTAGAAATTTGTAGACATACCTTCTGGAAAACCTAAACACCCCCAAGCCTACTTAAAACCTTGCTAAATAGTCAGATACTTCTTAGCTTCCGAACGAAACACAACACGGTCACGAACTTCTCCGTTATATTTTAAATAAAAATAAATGTTATAATAAAAGAAAACTTTTATTCATTTAAATATTTTGGTGCGTCTTTTATTCATTTAAACACTTTCTCAATGTTTTTCATAATCTCCAACGATCAGAGGAAGTTATAAACTTGACTCTAGTACACGTTCGTGCTACAGAAGACGTGGTATACCGATCAACTTTTCAATTGTTTATTTCAATCCTGCTGTGTCAAGGTCAATTGAATCTCCAAGATCAGTGTCGATCGGCTGCGAGAGATACTTTTATGGTACATGGCTGTTCCTCTTGCCTGTAAGAATTTAACATTACATGACGTGTTCCATCATACATTTCTGACTCAATCATGCCTGCCTAAATCTTTTATTGCAATCTATTTAATGAACAATACCATTGTCTCTTGACCTTCGATATTTCTCGTGTGCCAAAGTTCTAATCTTACAACTTAACCATGCAGTCTGTAATGTCATCGTCTCTTATTATTTTTAGAAATCAATTTTGAAAGGTATATTTATATTTATATATATATTTATATTTCACTCGATTATTATTACACTGAATATAAAAGTATCATTTGAATCCAGATCTGGATCAAACCGCGGCAAAAGATTGACAACTACATCACCCACTGGGCGCAAGTGACAAAGGATCTTTTTCGAACGTTCTAGAAACGATTCTTGGACGTAAATATCAAAAATCTTTTTCGAACATTTATATAGAGCTGTTCATCCGCGCATGATATTCTAGTTAATAATAACTATATTTGTGTAAGAAAAAAGAAACAATGCAGAAGTCTTAATCTTTTCTAAGAGTTCCGAATCTTATTGTTACATATGATGTACGTGCACATTTATTTTTTAAGTGAAAGTGAACGATGAATACAAATTCGAACTCTATTTCGAAGTACAAAAAGTCAATTTCATAATAATTTAAACATGACTTTGAAATTCATATTTTCTGCTTGTATAACTTGTTTTAAGATCATGTTTTTTTTATGAGAAACGCGACATGCATGAATGAACAAAGGTGAATAAGACGCAAGCGATAAGTATCAACACGCCGGTCACCCAAACATGAAGCATTTAGGAAAGAGGTCAATGTCACATTCAAGACCCCCCCCCCCTCTCTCTCTCTCTTACTTGAAGCTTTGTAGCATTGAGACATTATGCAATGTTGAGTTGAACAGGAGGAGAAACAAACTGGTACATACTTATCAAAGTCGAGGATCGAATGCCTTCTCTCAATTCGACTCGGCATAATGAATCGATGATCGACTTTCGAAATAAAACAAAAAAAAAGGAGGGTAACACTTTATTTATTCTGCATTACTCATTTCATTTTGCTAATACTAGGTTCAAAAATATGATCATATAATACTAATCTCAAGTTACCACAACTTTCAACATATCTTTCAATACAAAAGAAATTGTTAATTGATCTAAACTGTTGTGAAACTTGATATCTTATGTATCATGAAAAAGAGGTTGCGATTATATTGAAAATAAATTCTTGCAATTTCGAAATATCAAGCCACATTATCTCTTAACATGTTAGTGAAGAGCTGCCAACTGATTTTAAGAAATTTTCACACCGAACGGGGCATATATACGCCCCGTCTGGAAAATTTGGGAAATTACGGCTAATGGAACAACAATATATGTCTCAGTTAATGAAGAGAAATAACTGTTCCCGGAAATAGGGCGCACTAATATCAGACTTTCTCGACGAATTGCAGGGGCTAAAGGAATTTCAAAAGATTTCAAAGATATCAACTCATCTCTTAATCTACAATGATTTCTTATCATTCTAGATAGGTTATTGACCAGTTTTCCCTACACGGGGCATTTATCCGCGAGAGCGTTATAGAGCCTTGTGGGGTCCGTGCCAGCTTTCCAGATCAGGGCCACACGAGAAAAAAAACTAGGGAAAACTACTATCCATGAGGTCCCTTTCAGAACTGTATAAAAATTTCTGCACGGGCTCCTCGAACCGGTTAACAGAATTAATTGGATTACCTGCTCAATGATTATTTAATTTGTAAGAACCGCTTATTATTGCTGGATAATGGACATCAATGATTAACACCGTCAATAGGTTCAAAGAAATGTCAAACAAAAATTTGTCCACTATAAGCAACCGCTGTTTATTAAATGCATAAAGTCCTCAGTATGAGTTGTACATTAACACATTTGTTAACGAAGTTTCATACTATTATGGCGTATGATACCTATCCTCTGTCTCGAACTTTCACTTTTGTGGTGTTGTACGTATGTAGATTGTACAGTGTACACACGCGAGCAAGGCTATCGCGTTGTCGTGAATTGCAAGTCCGCCTACGTGATCGCATAATTTCAACCGTCAGTACCCTCGTTATAGGACATCGGATGAAAAAAAGTTACGGACCTCGAAACACTATGATTAACTTTATCGGAAATCTGGACCTAGAAAAAAAAACCATTAAGGTAACAAAGAAAAATGTATCTAACAATAAGTGGTGCTGGTGCTCAAATGACACACCACTTTAGCCAGAAGGCATGGTCACTTTATTTTAAACAAAAGAAAATATTTCCGCTTGGAAGCCTTTTCTCACTTTTTATTCATCACCTGCATATATCAGGTCGAAAAATTGTCAATCCACTTACATAAGCAAATTGAGGCGCATTAATAAATATTACCCAAATTCCGATTGATATAAGTTTCATATGGTCGAAAATTAAGTTATCGAACAGCCATCATTTTTATTTATCCGATTTGTTGACTGACATTATCTCCAGTTGTCTTAAATGCTGTTTACTACAATGAGAAAACTCTATCGTAGTGACAATCACAGAAATAATAAAATATGGTACACGTGGTTGTGGCAATTATTATGAAATACTTGTGGTTCTGTCAATCAAAATCCTGTTTGTGGAAAGCCACAAATGAGTAGTTGTACCATATTTTAGAATTTCTGTGGTTGTCATAACACTAGAGTTTTCTCAGTATATATTTCACTATATTTACTATATTTTATATATTTTCCTAATCTTTATGTAACCGAAGTATCATTTGTCCTATAATACTAATTCGTCGTCATAAAAATAACGGCGTGACATTCAAAATTAGCCAATCAAATTTTTTTTTAAATCTACTGAAAAATTCTGATTGGCTAATATATTGAATTTTGAGCCATTATTCTTATGCCGAATTTTTTTCGAATGATAATTCGGATAAATGAAAAACATAACAAACGCGAATTCGTGTAAATCACAATTATTTGAGAAAATCCAAATTATGCCAAATAATAATTCGAAACAATAAGAAATAGATTACTTGAAAATTAGGGAAAATAAATATGATGTCAAATGAAAGTTCTCTGAAATATGGAAATTATGCCAAATAACAATTTGATAGATGCGCAACTAAGTTCCCACTGTTTGCCAATAGATGGCTCCATCAGTAATTGCTGGACGATTTTGACATAAACAAAACGAAATGAACCAAGCTTAGACATATGGTAATTTGCGGGAAGAGTTGATTTTCTTCTGTCACACGAAGAAAACGGCGACTGAAGCGCATCGAGAGCTCCAAAACGTTTGCGGAGATGCTGCTCTAAATGAAACAACGTGCATGAATTGGTTCTGTCGCTTTAAAGACGGTGATTTCGATGTTGACGACCATCCAAGTGAAGGATGGACAAAAACCTTCGAAGACACTGAATTGGAGGCATTGCTCGATGAAGATCCGTAACAAACGGAAAAAACTTTTGCTTCAGCATTAGGAGTTACCCGCCAAGCCATTTACAAGCGATTGCATGCGTTGGGAATGATTCAAAAACAAGAAACTTGGGTTCCTTACGATTACTATTACTATAACTATTACTATTACTCCTGCAGTTCCACTCATATGAAGACATCAAATAATGGCTTGATTCGTGGATAACCTCAAAAGATGAACACTTACCGTAACTGTATCGAGCTAGCTCCATGAGAAAGATGGGAAAATGTTGTAACTAACGACGGGCAATATACTTTGAATGATTCATTTGTAATAATTTTTTCACAATAAAGTTGTATTTACATTAAAAAAACAGCGATAACTTAGTTGCCCACCTAATAGTAAAAAATACAGTAAACCGCATTTAGGGCAAATAGAGATTATGTCAGTCGACAATTCGGATAAATACAAATTATATATAGGTAAGTATAGGTATTCGATAATTTGATTTTCAACCATATGAAACTTATATCAATTGGAATTTGGATGATTTTAATGCGTCGACTCAGCTAAATATATTAGAAATTAAAAGGATTTTTTATTGTACTTGTATAGTAAATTACGATCTAAAGCTGATGTATAAAAAATGTAATTCTACTTGAATTTATATATGCAATAATAGTTAAGAAATATACTGCAGACGTTTAGATCTGCAATTTAATGATCGGAGGCTGGAAGTGAAAAGTCAATCGAATCGACTGTCGAGTGAATGATGAAGGAAAATATTTTTCTTTCGAATTACGAGGGATTTGAGATGTGTGTGTAGGGTGGTGCTAATCTCTGAAGCCGTGGGAATCAATTTACGAGTTAATGAACTTATGCGGAGTAGTAAGCTCGGTAGGAAGTGCTTACGTAGGCAGATCCAAGAATGGAGCAACAGGTTACAGGAGATCGAGAAATGTCCATAGCATATAAACCTATAGGCATTCTCAAGGTTGGTTCTAATACACGTGAGAATATTTCAATAAATTCTATAAAAACCAATTAGAGACCTCACAGTCCCTTTTTTTATTTCGAAAAATTAGATAGTTTTTGCGATGTAAGGAGCTGAAAGAGAAAATAAAACCTGCTATTTCTGTAGTCTTTATGTAAATTAGTTTAAAAAAAAAATATCTAGAATAATCCCAAAATTTCCAAAACCTATAGGATTCTTTTTCAATAAAAAAGTATATTTTCAATAAAATATTAAAATTTTCAAATATGTCGAAAATTTTCTATGAAAAAAGATGATTTTGAACAAAGTATTTCAATTTGTAACAAACAATAATGTTGAATTATCAACCAAAAAAGAGAATTTTCTTTGAAGAAAATTACAGTCTCTATCATACCTATTACCATCAAAGAAGGTGAAAAGGTGGTTTTTTTTTACATAAAAATATATGAAAAAAAAAATTTTTTTTTAATATTAGCCTACAATTCAAGTTAATAAAATTTAAATTAGAAACTCGGGAGAATTCAAAAAAATGTTAAAGAACATTTAAAGTTTCCTTTTGCAAATATTTTGAATTGAATTTCAAGAATTTCAAGAGAATTGTAGTCATTACACAAGCTTTACAAAGATTCTAAGAAAGTATAATTGTTATAAAAAAATTTCAAGGCATTTCAAGAGATTCAAGTGATTTTAAGGAATCAAAATAATTTGAAGAGATTTCATAAGATTTTAATACATTTTTATTAAATTATTTCACGATATTATTTAAATGGCTCTTGAGCATTTTAAATAATTGAACAGATTAAAAGAGATTTAAAATGATATTTACAAGAATTTGACGGGATTTAAAAAGAATTCAAAAGATTTAAAAAATTTTAAGTCCAACCGGAAATGACTCAGAATTAGCTTATAATAGCAGTTTCAATAATTTGTCAGATGATTCAGATGATTAAGAAGTGCATTTTTAACTAAATATTTCGTTTTTACCAAAAAAAATGGATATAGTTGGATTTTCAACAATATAAATGGGGAAAATGGAAATTTTCTTGAAAACAGAGGAAAAAGAGAAATGATTAAAAAGGAATGTAATTCATTCTTTCGTACATCAAAATCAAAATCAAACTTTGATTTAAATTAAATTAAACTTATTTAATTTTTTCTAATCATGAATTTAAGTTTTAAACTGACACAAAGAGAATGATTTAAAAATAGGAGATGAGTCATTATCTAATAACTGCTTGAGTTAAACGAGGAAAACAAATAACAATTAGCAGCCATTGAAAATCTGAAATATCCGATTTAATAAAGCCGATTATATTTTCGAGCGCCAAATGAGCTAATTATTTTAAACGGATTAAAGCCTTCCCGCACTAATTAATAATTTGATGATATTAGGAATAAATAAGCTATTTCCAATGAATTTTAGTTGTGTTTTCTTTTGCTCTCTTATTAATTCTTTTAATTTGTGGGTTTGATGCATTAGTACTAATATAAACTGACCGACAAAATGCACCGTTCTAAAGTAATTCATGTGCAGGAAGCGTGTTATGAACAAACCTGCCTGAAGCAAAAGGTCTAGCTCTAACTAAATATAGCTTACGCTTGTCGGCACGGGAAGCAGAGATGATAGAAGGGTGATTGTAGACAAGATTTCTCTCCAGTCTGTATATAGTACGGATGTTGTGATATAGAACCAATCGTACAATATTCGTTTTGTATAAGACGGAAAAAGTGGATGGTCGACATGAACATGAACATTTGAATAGAGTAGAACTTTACAGATCGTTACAAATTTAAGAATCAACTTTTTAAAATGATTCAGGCAATAATCTAGAATATAGGTACCACAATTTGCATAATTTTCAATGTTATCTTTCGAAATCAACAATTGATTGCATAATTTCACACGCATTTTTTCGATTGATGATGCAGCTATATGCGTGTATGTGCTAAATGTCTTGGGAATAATAATTTAAAGTTTCTCGAAAGATAATAATCGGAAACCATTGTTTATCCTCGATAAAAATGCGAAGAAATAAACCGGCCTCCATTCTTTGCCTTCAACGGAACTACTCGCTGCTTTAATTTTAATATACATTATTTCATGCTATTTATTTACTTTCACGGTTGTTCTTATGTCGTTTTTAATATATGTTATACTTTGAATTTATTAATTATTTAATTACGATTAACGATATAAAATTATTCATTGACATTATACAATATTTGATTATATTTTTTATTAAAGTTTAGCATTAATTAAATATTAAATAAAAAATACGTAAGTTCAACACAATAAGAATATTATCTCTTGCCATTCATTGGGCCGACCATGCACTTCTTTTTCCACTTCTGAGAATCAATTCTCCTTTAAGTAGATCAGTCCAGTCTCTATCAGGCACATCTGGCACGTCTGACCACACTCGACCTTTTCTTCTTAAGAGTGGATTTACCTTATCTTCTACAGCACATTAAAGTAACACACATATATAAGGCAATATTTGTATTTGAAAAAATTTTTAATGATGGTTTTACAACAATAAAACAAATGAATCATTAAAATAAAAAATAAAGATAATCTAAAGAGATTTAAAAAAACCACTTTAAAACAACTTTCCAATTCAACAAGTATCAAGAGAAAAATTTACATGTCTCATTTTCATCTACATGATTTCTTAAAGTAATAAATGTTAATTATAAAATGCCAATTATAAAAACAGATGAGCTAAAGTTAGTTGTAAATCTTAAGTCTGACATGTCTTTTTATATAACTTGACGCTTTGTATCTTTAAGTGTAGAGTCGTGAGCGTCAGTGCTTCCCTTATTGCAGTATGAGAACAATTTTGAAGAAGGTCAACACTCAGTAAGATTGCGAGGGTCCAAACGAAACCGGTCTTTCGATTCTTTAAGCAGGTGCGTTTCGATAATGAAACCTGTCTGTTTTATGCTATATACGCTTCAGTGAGTGGTCTTCCTTGAGCCATCTTCTCACTTATAGAATATTTTCCTTTGCCACAAAAAGGCCACTTAAAACTTTTTTTGAAATAGCGTCTGCCGATTCTGCAGAGACATGAGAATCGAAAATGTAATTGACCATAAACTTTGGATAATTACTAACATCAAAATAACAGGACTCACAGTCTCCATGAGAAAAACATTAGGGTACATATAGGATGCTCCTTTGTCGCTCATAGGGTACTTTTTTGTAACTCAAGGGGTACTTTTCTTTTTGAAAATTAGATTGTTTTTGCAATGTGAGGAGCAAAAATAAAAAAACCTGCTATTGTGGTTTTTATGTAAATTAGTTTTGCAAATATCTAGAATAATCTCAACATATCCTAAAACTGGGATTCTTTTTAATAAAAAAATGGATTTTAAACCAAATATTTCAATTACTGTAAAATTCAAAAGAATTCATCAAGAATCCATTCATCATTCGGTGTGAAGTTTCAGACGTCTACTCAGACGAATTTTTTATCTTTTTTCATCAAAGATTTCTCATTAACAATTCAAAATATTGTTTGCAAAAATATTTCCCATATCTTTCTGTTGTAATAAGCACATTATTTCATATATCAGTTAACATGAAATTAAAGAATTTTAATTGATTTCAAAAAATTTCTTTTGCAATTAACAAGATATCAAAATATTGTGAATGATTTAAAATAATTTGAAAGGAATTGTAGGGATTACAAAAGATTTAAGAGGATTCTAAGTTTTAATTGATTTTAAAAAATTTCAGGATATTTCAAGAAATTTCAAGCGATTTGAAGCCATCTATTTAAGGACTTGAAGATTAAACATTTTTTTTAATTTAAAGAGATTTCGAGAGGACTTAAAAGGATTTCACAAGATTTATAAGAATTTGAAGGGAGTTCAAGAGAATTCATGAAGAGTTTTAGAATTTTGAAGAAATTTTACAGGATTTAAAAGATTTCATGAAATATCAAGAGATATTTTAAGTATGTAATATCAAAGAGTTTGAAAACTTGTCAAACAATTTAAAAAAACGAATAGGAATTTGAAAGGGATTTAAAGGGTTTTTTAAAAGGATTTCAAAAGAATTCAAAAGATTTTAAAAAAATACAAGTATCAAATAAAAATGAATTTCCTATTATTATAATTATCCGGAAAAGTTTTGTCAAACCAAAAATGACCCGGAATTATCCTATAATATACTAATGTCAATCATTTTTTAGATGATTCAATTTGACCAATTGAACAAAGGTGAAAAGGTAACAAATTCCGAGAATAGGTGAATTAATTGGGTGAAAAAAGGTGAATACGAGACGACCTGTGATTACTGAAATTAATGTTTATCTTAAGTAGTGAATTTTTAAATATTTCTTAGCTATGTTTTGCTAATAACAAAATTTCAAGATATTGTGAATGTTTTTAAATAATTTCAAAGGAATTGCAGACATCACAAGAGATTTAAAATGATTTAAAAGAATTTGAAGGAATTTAAAAAGAATTCAGGAGATTTTAAGAATTTTGAGGACATTTTACAGGATTTAAAAGATTTCATGAAATTTCATGTGAGTTTACGTAATTTAGAAGGATTTGAAAACTTTTCAAACTAATTTTAAAAATTGAATAGGAATTTGAAAGGGGTTTAAAGATTTTTTTAGAGATTTCAAAAGAGTTCAAAAGATTTAAAAAAATTTCAAGTATCAAATGAAAATATTTTTAGCTTTAAAAGATTCTTTTGTTGTCTAACCGAAAATGTCCTGAAATTATCCTATAATACCTACATCAATAATTTTTCAGATGATTCAACTTTAGCGATTGAACAAAGACAAAAAGGTAAAAAGTTCCTCAGTTGAATATATAGGGTCCAATAGGGGATATATACGTATATATAGGGACAGGTCTCTCTAGAATCAGTGGAAAGTCACTGAAATTTTCAGTAATTTAATAACGATTACTGAAAATTTCAGTTTTTTCACTGATACAAGTTTAGAGAGTATCAAGGGGACTCACAAAAACTACTTTCTTGTGTAAAAATAATTAGGAAATAGGTTTCAATTGGATATATGCTGGTATATTATAGTTTTTTGTGGAATCTCCCACTGATGTATATGGTAATGACTAATTATATATAACTGAGAATAAAGACAGTGATTAATCTCTTTCACCCCACTGGGACACAATTACTGAATAAAAGTGTAACGACTACTGGAACTGAAGAATGTAAATATTGAACCACGCTGTGAAAAACAAAATCTTGACGATTCAACAGGGCGTTAATGAGAGAATTATGATCAGCCCGGCCGGCGAGAAGTGGCCTACATTTTTCTCCCCGTGCCGTGGTCGGTTCAAAGCGATGAATAGACGTGAGAAATAGCTGCAGAACTGCATATATGTACGCTTGTAGATAATAATATTGCAGGCAGATTTCGCTGACAACTAAGGTAAATTCTGGTATGTACATTAGCAAAGTGGTGTTAATACACGTCGATCTGTTCATACCGACGAACGAATTGTGTCCGTGGTCAGCATCCAGGGATAAATGCTAATGAGCATGATGATCCTGGTAGTTGAATGAAGGACTTTCGCTGCATTGCCAATTAGAAGCAGTATAACTAATATTTGCGAAAGCTCTTCCCATGCGTTATATTACGGCACAATGCAACACAAGTGAACGCTCTTTGTTGTTGACAAATAAACAGCTTCTGAAACATGCTCACACACATGCGGTTCATTTGATTCGCTGACGCCATTCATTTTATCTTTCCGGTGTGTTAAGACAGTTTGTATCACGCATGTTGTTTGTTCAGATAAACTGCTATTCAGGATCAATTTTAATGATCATTTGATCAATATATGGTAGTACATGATTTCAATTTTAAATTCAACAATCTTAGACTCTACAAATCAAATTGTTCGTCAATTTCAGGGCAAGTAGATTTAATTCATTAAATGTTGAGATTTTTTAAGGAATTTTAATGGTTTTAACGAGATTTCATGGGATTTAAATACAGTAATTTTATCACAGTAACTCAAACATAAATTTCCTAATTCTATTTTATCCATAAATATTCGTCCAGCAGCTAAAAATTCAAAAAAAAATTAATTACAGATTTCTTGTATTAAAGAATTATTTTCAATGTAAATCAACCAATATTTTAACACTGTTTCTAGTTTAAATGGTAAAAAAAATTCAATGGCCTGACCTGGCCTGACTAGAGTTAAGGAATTTCAAGAGATTTTAGGTTTATGTGGATATATTATAGAAAATATTAAGGAAGTTCACGGAATTTCGTGGAATTTGAAGGGATTTAATCAAAGTTATTGGGGTTTTATGGAATTCTAAAAAATGTCAAGGGATTTGACGAAATTTCACTGGAAATTCAGAAATTTTTAACGAGATTTCATGGAATTTTAAGTTATTTTAATAAATATCGAGTGATTTTTAAAAAGTTTAAAGGAATTTCAGGAGGATTTATAGAATTTTTAAGTTTGAAGGGATTATAACAAGACTGAACTTTTATGGAACTTAAGATTTTCAAGAGATATTTTGATGAATTTAAGGAGATTTCACGGTATTTTATATAATTTTAAGCGATTTAACGATACTAACGATTTTAAGTAATTTCAAGGAAATTAACAATACTTTATTTGATATTAAGTAATTTTAGGGACTTTTATAAGGGATATTCAGTAACTGTAAGGACTTTCAAGGAATTCAACGAGATTTCATGGGATTCTAAGGCTGTCTATGGGATTTCAATGGATTTATAACGATATTCTTTGAAATACTTAATACACATAAAAAAAAAAGATCTAGTGTTGCATCTAAAAACAGACGCAAAAACCTCTAAAATCTCAATAAATTTCTTTGAATTCCTGAACATTTAAAAAATGTTGATATATTTGTAATTTTATTTGTATAGGGCCTATACAATTTTTTTATTTCAAATTGAAATCTTTTGATTTTGTACCTTTTTTGAATTTGAATATCAATACCGAGCATCTTTCTCGACCCTCCCTCACTTCGCCTCATTCAAATTTGAGACCTACACAGTTTCTGTGAAAGTCCTTAATTGAGAAGGTAGTCTTATCGAGAGGTTCGAGTTTATTTTCTAATAACATAAAATTAATAGAATTGATTTCACAAAAAAGAGATGGTTGTTGTTACATCCAGCTAGCATGTAATGATTTATATATTCTGTTTTGTGACAATTCTAAATTCTCTAAATTTATCAAGAACATGTGGCTTTTTGTAGTATACGCGTACTTTACCTTACTTTGGTGCACTTTATTTTTATGATTTCGAAACGTTCTTCTTCAGAATTGTCATTCTCAAATTTGGAAGGTTCACTTCGTTAGTCTGTTAATCCTAATCTCTTGACTTTAGATTTATTTTAATATTCTGCTACCTTATACGGATAGCCTGTCCTGTTTCCACACGTAAAAAAGGTATGGTTGACACAGTGAGACCTATATGGTTGGGGTAGCCATATTAGCAATTGAAACATATATGGTACATGTACATTGTAGAATGTACTTTCATATATATATGGTTGCTGCATCCACAGGCATTAGTTGGCTTGGGAATGGCTGCAGCAAAAGAAGGACTATGGTTGGATGAGCCATAAGTTTGGTGTGGGAACTAATGTAGATATGGATGGGTGAACCATTTCGAACTGGTGTTATACCCATTTTAACTTTGATGCATATCTGTAAAGCAATATTCTGTAAATTTCCAATGCGTTTTTGTAACTGTAATAAAACTTGTCAAATTATTTATTTTAAAGTAGAGAAGTGACCAACAAGTTTCACTTAGAAGTTCACTGTACTCACTGTTCATATTTATTGCACAAATGGTCGTCTTGCTGACATATTATAACATTATAGAGACACGAACAAAATACTATAGCTGTCACAACAATTTCCCTTTCAAAACTTACCCTCTCTCCCGTTTTTGAACATTACCAAAAAAAGTCTTGCATCACCAGCATAGAGTAACAAGCTCATGTTCTCTACAATTGTAATTGCTTATGTTTTTATAATAAAGTGAAGCAGTTGTAACTTTCGGTGTCTCATTTTTCACTGAAGTTTTTATACGATATAACATTTAGTCGAATTTGAAGCTCCCTAGCGGGAAACTAGGCGCGGTGCACAAAACAGTTGTCTTTCTATCTTTTGCTTGATAGAATATATATTCCTGTTCATTTTACATAACAGTGTCGCATCTAAAGGTGTTGAAAGGGTAGCTTCTTCTAAGATAAGTTAGGTCAGCTTTGTCGGTTGTCGAGTCAACGTCGACGAGAGTATTCCTTTGGGACGTAGGAGGTGGCATAGGAAAACAGTAATCACGGAGTAACCCTCGGACCCAAACCTCGTGCTCGAAGAGGATCGAGTTGGCTGTAGTGTAATATAGTCTGCAATGCATACAAATGCTACCCCCCCCCCCTCTCTCTCTCTCTCTCTCTCTATATATATATATATATATATACATCAATCTCTTTCTCCGCTTCTCTATTTTCCTATCTGCTCAGCTCTGCTTAACTTCCTCTCCCATCAATTCGAATTCCGTCCCTGGCACGTGGACCATCCGCACGACACTCATCCTCCAGCTTCACTGCCTTCATCTCATCATCCTCCTTCGTCATGGAATCGAAGCAGGTAACAATGAGATCTAATACCTTCCACCGAATTATACGAATAGCCACCACTGGGAATAACACGGTTTCCTCAGACCGAGATCAAATCACTGATTTTATATTTTGTTCAGACAAGAATTCTTGGTAATATAATGAGAATTAAGTTTGGAATTAAGTTTGAAATTTGTTCCACGGCGCTCAATCAATCCTTTTTCGATTGTTCTCCTTATTTTCAAAAATCTAGATATGACCTGTTTTGTACGCCTCAACGTTTTTCGCCAACGTAGCGTCTCCTTAGAAACTCCAACTCAGCAAACGCGACTTTTGCACGTTTCGTATCGCCTTTTTACTCTCTTAAAAGTAAAAAAATATAAAAAATTGAATCATATTTTTACTATTTGAATAAATACAGGTCTCACAGTCCCTATGATAAAAAAAGTAGAGTTACATAGGATATAAATACTTTCTTGGTCGTTTATACAGTACTTTTCAAGCTCAAAAGGTACTTTTATTATAAAAATTATTATCAATAATTATTTATTAATTATTATTATTATTATTACGTCGTCATTCAATTCTTCAATTGGGATTCTGTTCAATAAAAAATGAATTTTCAATTAAATATTTAAATTATCGACAAGAAAAGTGTATCTTCAACGGTATGTAGTTGAATTTTGAACCAAATAAGAGAATTTTCTACAAAAAAAACTTAGTCATCAAAAAAGGAA
>JAUESI010000018.1:8426192-8448225 GCA_032275145.1 Synergus laeviventris | reverse complement strand
GATCGTATCAATTGGGGGCCTTTTTAGCTTAAATGAAAGATTCCCCCTTCTCTTACCTACGAAAAGGGATCGTATCAGAATCATCGTCAACACTTTTACCAAAAAGCACACAAGTATCAATTTAGCTTAGAAATTGACGAAATGCCAAGCATTCACAAAAAAAATTTCAATTTCACAGGAAGCACATTTATACTGTCACACATATAGTATATAAAAAATGTACGGATATATATATATATTGAGGTATATATATATAAATGTATAAATGTAAAAATGATCGTAATTTGATTTGAAATGAATTATCGGTTTTCTACTGACTTTTTTATATTCTTCAATGATTCGATGGGTAATTGTGGATAATATAATAATAAATTCTTGTGTGAATAAAATAGATCTCTATATTTACTCAAATTGTTTCTAACTAGCACGAGTGTATTTAAACCAGCAAGTGCATTTAATTTAATGCAAACAACTGCATGAAGCTGTTCAGAACTAAATCAGGTGTACGTTATACCTAAAAGTTACATTCTGGAACTTCATCATAATTTGAAAAAGAACCTATCACAAGCAAATGAGAATTGTTTTTGAAAAAAGGTATAGATACTGGCAAGAAGACTCTTTTTTTTCTAACTGAAAGAGACTTTTACTGGATTTATAATATTCTTTCATATTTTCTGTCAGTAATATTCATACGTCAACTCGAGAACCTCGACGGATCGATGGATTGGCGTTAAGCATCCTCTTGAAATTTACGCTCGCTTGTAAACCCATTGTTTGAAAATCAGTTATGAAAATCTGGCTCATAGCTTTCAAGAGTATCAAACTTATATTCAAGTGTTTAATTTTAAACATAAGCTTTTAGATTCAATCGTCCAATTATTTATCCTTAAAATGAGCAAAAAAAATGGTGAAATGTATTTAATTCAACACACCAAATTAAAATTAAATTATTTTTGAAAGAGGAATACTATATGATAATCATGAAGTGTTCGCATATCCATACATCCTGTTCGAAATATGATAGTATAATAATAATGTTTAATTTTGATAGCTACAATAATTTAGATTTCAATTAAAAAACACAGTAATCTATAATTTTATAAATAAATAACAGTTTAAACTTTCAAACAATAAACTATGCAAAAGATAGTAATTCTACATGTTGATTGTCAATTTGCTTTTTAAACTGACTCAAAAGTCGTTCCACTTACAAAACTGAGAAAAAGTTATAAACTTACTTCATGAGTCTTGAAATTTCTTGAAATTTCTTGAAATACTCCAAAACCAATTTCGAAAAAACAACCCCTATCGCATTGATGAGCAACCCTCAATATTGAAACCACGTTTGGACACAAAAAAATACTCCACAATTTCGAGCTTTAGAAATACCCAAAAATCAAAATCGAAAAAACAACCCCTATCAGTAACAACCAACACTCAATGTTGAAAAATACTTTATGGAAAAAACAAACTACACAACCTCCAAAAAAATGAATACATGTTAAAATGTATAAATTTTTATAATCATTTTTGGAGAAAAAAACTACACCACGATTCCAGATGTACAATAAGAAGTTGGCACCGCCAACTTAATTTTTCCCAAAAAAGAAAGTTGTGCTAAATTGTGCTAGATTTGTGCTCAATTGTGCCGCAAAATATTTTTCAAAAAAATCAAAATTTGAGCCAAAATTAAAAAAAAATTTTGGAGCAGCACCGCCATTTTGTTTTTTCAAAAAAATGAAACTTGTGCTGAATTGTGCTAGATTTGTGCTCAGTTGTGCCGCAAAAAATTTTTCGATAAAATCAGTATTTGAGCCAAAAATAAAAAAAAAATGTTAGGCTTAGAACCGCCATTTTGTTTTTTCAAAAAAACGAAAGTTGTGCTAAGTTATACTTTCTAAACTAAATGATCTTTTTTGAACTTGTAAAACTTTTTTTACCCAAAGTTTTCAAAAATGCGAATTTTGAAAATCGAAAAGTTGTGCTGAGTTGTGCTAGCCTATAGCACAACAAAACATCTTCCGAGTAGAACATTTTAAAAATGAAGAGAAAAATTATTTTTTAATATAAATACTAAAATTTTTCAAATTTATAATATATACTGTATATATTATAATATAAATAATATAATATATTATATAATCAGAAGTACCTTCCCTCTTCCTTCCATTTTTGAAAACTTTGGGTAAAAAATGTATAAGTTGAAAGAAGATCATTTAGTTTAGAAAGTATGAATCTGAGCGAAAAGTGTCATGGGGATGTTTTGTTTTGCTAGGCTAGCACAACTCAGCACAACTTTCCGATTTTCGAAATTCGCATTTTTGAAAACTTTGGGTAAAAAAAGTTTTACAAGTTCAAAAAATATGATTTAGTTTAGAAAGTATAACTCTGAGCGAAAAGTGTCATAGGGATGTTTTGTTGTTCTAGGCCAGCAGAACTTAGCACAATTTTCTTTTTTTTGAAAAAACAAAATGGCGGTGCTGCTCCAAAAATTTTTTTTTTTAATTTTGGCTCAAATATTGATTTTTTCGAAAAATTTGTGCGGCAAAATTGAGCACAAATCTAGGACAATTCAGCACAAGTTTCATTTTTTTGAAAAAACAAAATGGCGGTGCTGCTCCAAAATTTTTTTTTATTTTGGCTCAAATTTTGATTTTTTTGAAAAATCTTTTGCGGCACAATTGAGCACAAATCTAGCACAATTTAGCACAACTTTCATTTTTTGGAAAAATTAAGTTGACGGTGCCACCTTCTGGGACATCGATTCCAGGCTGTTTTCGGGGTCTTGAAATACAAAGAACTAAATTCGAAAAACGTCCCGTATCATTAACGACCAACTTTTAATTTAAAAAAATACTTTTTGATAAAAAAAAAAAACTGCTCAAGAATTTCGGGCTCCTGAAATATACAAAAACAATTTTTCAATATTGAGCGTTGGTGATCAATGATAGGGGTTCTTTGTAGAGAAATTTGTTTTGAGGTATTTCAAGAATCCGAAAATAGACCGAAATTCTGTAGTACGTGCTTTCGTCTAAAAAGCAATTTTCAAAATTGGTTGGTTATTATTAACAGGAATTGGTTTGCCAACATTTTTTTGGGGGTATTTCAGAAGCCCAAAAATATCCCGAAATTCTGGTATAATTAGATTTTTAATTTTAAAGATATTTATCGACATGAGGTCCTAACTACTGGGCACTCAGCAGTCTGAATCCTCTAAAATTCCATAGAGTTACCAGGAATTTATTGTAATTTATTTAAATTCACTGAAATTCTCTGAAATTTCTTTTTATTATTGAATTTCACTTGAATTTTACTCGAATTTGATGAAATTATACAGAACCCAAGGGAAACGAATAAAATTCATCAATGCATGGTATTTATTTCTTATTCTATAAATAAGTGTCACCTCTTTCAACTATATATATATATATATATAATTACGTGCGTAGTGCGGTAACCTTATTGGTCAATTATTAGGGCTTAAATTGTCATTACAGTTTTCTAAAGACAAAACACGCGCGCTTAGTCTTGTATTAGTAAAATACGAGTCATTAAAACGCAAATGTATCATCAGAAAAAATAGTTTAATATTTGCGTCACAATATTTGCATTACATTGCAAAGAATTTAAATATTAATATAAAGAAATACGAGTAGTGCAATTATAAAAGATTAACACTTAGATCGTCAGTTCCGCGGAATAGTAAGAAATAAAGAAACAGGTCAATCGCGCAGCATACGATGTGAAAATCCAGCGGCAGTATTCCAAGTACAATGCCTTTGAAGAGCGAACAAAAGTAAGGCGTTTTATTGTTCATGGGAGGAAACCATTTTAACGTCGTAGTTTGCAGATCCGCAAAAAAAGATTGCGAGGATGAGATTTGTCTGGAAGAATGTACTTCTACTATTCATGTTCTAGACAAGTGTTCTTAAGTCGATTAAGCGATTCCTTGTGCGACATGATAGATTAAAAGAGAAAGAAAATTGCCAATTGATAATTGCTAAGGACTCTAGTGTCGAATTTTAAAACGTGGAAACGCTAAAGGTAAACTATTCTAGTAAATTTCACTCTGTGCAGTTCATCAAATTACGTGTACATTAGCAGAAAATGTTTTAGCACTCAATATCCTTACTTGATAGAAGGCAATAAGTTTAATGTTACGCTTTGGGATAAAATGAAGACTGAACTCAGACAAAGTAAATGGAAGTTCTTTGGTAATAGCTTGAATGTAAAAAAGGCTTAAACCATAAACTAGCTCGATAATGAGGAGTGAAATGGAACAGAAGTTCCGCCTCATTAAACGTGTCGAATGACGCATTTATAAGTTAATGTCTACTATTAAAAAAGAAAAATAGAAAAAAAAGACCATCAGCTTTTTAAATTTCTCGCAAAGCAATGCAAAATGTATGAGGATTTATGCGCTTTCGCATGAAACAAGTAAGCTGCTTGTATAGTGATATTCATTTTTAAAATATCACTTCGAAGCTTCTGTACATTTCATGAACAACTACCAACAATAGTATTATTCTTCACGAAGAAGAAAATATGTTTTCAGAAGTTACTCGTTCCCACTTCCCATTACCCTTAACTTTCGGTGAGGTGATTTTGCAGACATTTTCGGCTGACTTGGCACGATTATGGGATAGTGGTGGTATAGCGAATCTCTTTTCCTCTCGGCAGACAAAATGGGTCGGACACGATGCACACGTAGTGCATTCGGTATGGATGTCGGCGCGGCGGTCCGAATGAGTTCCAAACTGTGTCGGCAGGTATATCCACGCTACGAGCGTCGTACAACTCATGGCAAGGCACAAAACACGAAACTATACTTGTCATCCAATGAGATTCGAGAGAATGTTAACACCGACGCGACGCGACGTTAGGGTCACCGTACCGGTGCAAAGTTGTTTAGACAGGTACGCCGTCACGAGATGCATCTACCTATATGCACCCATTATAATTCTAAGACCTTACCTATATAATATGTTAGCTCTGCTCTACTCGATCCTCATACCTTTACATACTATATATATATATATATATACCTTCTATTGGTTTAGCTTCAAAGATGCTCTTCTAAAATTGGGATATCAAACTGAAAATTTCTAAAATTAAAGATAACGATAAACGTACCTTGGCATATTTTCTTTAATTTGAGAAATTTTCAATTTCATATCTCAATAAATTTGGAAGTAATGTTGGTATAAAGGCAGGCATTGGATAAATAATACATGGCCTTAAAGAAAGTATAGAATTTCCTTACAACTGGAAGAAGAACAGTATAAATAAAATATCGATCAATAAGAAAGTCGTATCGTGATAATATGTGTTATAGCCATGTGCGAAAATAGTTAGTATAAGTCTACGATCGCGAATTCTTCAAGTGGAATAAATAAGTAAGCGGCGTGCGTAAATCAGAACATGTTTCTCATGATTCTAGCTCTGAATTTCTTCTCGACCCATCCCCCCATAACCTGCCATTTCTTACTCCTCCGTGAACCGAGTTCGAATCCTTCTAACAAGTTCCATAGGGTATCAAGCACCTTTCTCCTCGTTGATACAGCTGTTATTATTATCGCCAATTAGACTAGCTCCACAAAAAAAATCGAAAGCGAAATGTTATTGTATTCGACATCGTGCCAAGTAGCAAAGTGACTCTTGACTCTGAGTACGTGTGCTAAATCGTAAACAGAGTTCATAATTGAACAATACTCGGAACTTAAGAAAACTGCTACATTCAGTGCGTTGAGAAAAGTGGTTATATTTCTCCTGTATTGAGGAAAATTAATAAAAAGAATTTTCTCTAAAACATACAAGATCCAACATTTTCTGGTGGAAAGTAGTTGTGTACAACCCAATAAATGAATCACCAAAGTTTCAACCCCCTGTGCATTTGGAATTCACCCTACTCCATCTCTTAAAATTTTTTAATTCATCAGAATTCACCTTATTGGTTGCGGCAAAATTTTATTACTGATAATAAGTCTTTTTAATGGCAAGAAAAATAACAAAAATTTTCATTCCCCCAAACCATTTCTTTCGACTTGCCCTATACCATCCCTTAGACATAAAAGTATTTGGTAAGTATGGGGTGAGTTAGAAACGAGCTAGAAGAATGAAACTTTTTAGGATGTCTTCAAGTATTAAGAAGACCTATTAGCAGTAATAAAATTTGGACCCTACGAATCAGGGAATTTTTGGTGAATTTTTTTAGGTCTAAGGGATGATATGAGATGAGTTCTAATTGAGATGGAGAGATGAAACTTTTTAGTGTATCTTTTAGCATGAAGAAGACTTATTATCAGTAATGAAATTTTGACACAACAAATAAGGGTAATTTTAATGAATTTTTCAATTTTAAGGAATGAACTAAGGCGAGTTCCAAATAACATACAAGATGTAAAATTTTCCCCCTTCCCGCACATTTAGAGCTCACCCTACTTCATGCCTTAAAAAAAATTCATTAAAATTACCCTTATTCGTTGGGTCAAAATTTTATAACTAATAATAAAAAACGTTTCATTCCGCTAGCTCATTTAGAGCTCATCCCGTATCATCCCTTGTACCTAAAAAATGTCAAAAGACACTTTAAAAAGTTTCATCAGTCCACCTCATTTGAAAATTACTCCATATCATCCGTTAGACCTAAAAAATTCACCGAAAATTCTCTGAATCGTAGGGTCAAAATTTTACTGCTGATAATAGGTATTTTAAATGCTAAAAGACACCCTAAAAAGTTTCATCCCTCTAGCTCCTTTGGAACTCACCCATTACTTACCAAATACTTTTATGTCTAAGGAATGGTATAAGGTGAGTCGAAAAAAAATGGATTAGGAGGATAAAAATATTTGTTGTTCTTATCAGCATTAAAAAGACCTATTATCATTAATAAAATTTTGCCCCATCAAAATAAGGGTAATTTTGATACATTTTTTTCATTTTAAGGGATAGAGAAGGATAGGGTGAGTTCCAAATGTACAATAAAATTTGGACCCAAGGAATAAGGTTAATTTTTATGAATTTAAAAAATTTTAACGTATGAAATAGGGTGAGTTCCAAAGTGAAGGGGTTGAAACCTTAGTGGTTCATGTATTGGGTTCTATACACTTGTACTTTCCACCAGAAAATGTTGGATCTTGTATGTTTTAGAGTAACGTTTTAAAAAATAAATTTTTGTTTGTCCTACGATCCAAACATCAGTCTCGACATTATAATATGTATTTGTGTTATTTGAATCAGGAGGCAGTTTGTTTAGGATGTATTTTGTATTTTTTTGTCCACCCCAATGAATCAAACTATGCAAAGTGATTCAGACATTGCACGGAGGCAGATCTGGTTGCCTACTCACTTGAATCTCTGCTAGACTGCGTATAAGAAACCTGAGATACTACTATGTAACGTTAACCACAATTATTTACTTTCATGGCTAACATTGAAAATAAAATCTTCATGAAACTCGAGCTTAAATTGGGAAACGCACTAAAAAGTTTGCACTGAAAGAAGAAGTCCTTGGCAATTACGAATATTATTACATATTTAAAAAATTTCTTTATGTCACAATATTTGTTTTTCACTGCTCGCGCTGAGAAAGCCGTTTGGCTTAACCAACAAAAATTTCGTCAGCTGAACAAAATAATTTTCTTGTTATTTGTGTAACAAAACTGTTTTGTTGGGTCCTTTTGCTAATCTACCAAAAATATTTCGTTGGCCTAACAAAACTAGAATAGAAAAGAATTTTATTTCTCCATGTACGCGTTCATTGAACTTTTACATATATAATTTGTACCTTCCCAGCAATAATTACACACTGTTATCCCTCTTACATGCCTTGCAGTTACAGAAATAAACCTAACAAACTTTTATATTCTTAAAATCCAAGTCAAATATAAGAAAGAACTGATTTGAATGAGAAAGTCATTTACTAATAAATTAAATATAAAAAATAACGGAATGAATTAGTTGAATAATATTTTCTTATACATCAGTTCTTTCTATGAACAATGAACATGCATGCGTGGTCGCGTATCTAATTGGTCTAACAAAACAATTTTATTGGCTTCACGAAACTTTGTTTAGACCAACAAAAAAATTTGGTATTAACAACAAAATAATTTTGTGCTATAACAACCAAAATTTTATAGAGGCAACGAAAACTGTATAATAAAACGTTTTTGTTGCGATGAATAAATTTCTTTTCTCAGTGGTGAGTGGAGCCCTCGAGTCCCATATATAGCCATCTTTATGTGCTAGTTTATTAATTTGTGACTATCTTTTTTCCGTTGGCCTCCTTCTCTAGATATTTGAGTATTTGCATACTGAACAAAGGTGTATCGACGTTCGTCTTCTGCCAAATGCACGGGGCCTCTACTGTACTTAAGTGTATGTACAAAGCCATCCAGGTTAGACAAGACGCAAGTTGCGTTGGAGTCAAACTTCGGCGGAACTTTGAATTAGCGATCGCGTTATCTTCGATACGAAAATGCCTTGCGTAAGTCTGCAGGTAATTACATGTCTCACCTTGCAAAGGATTAATCAACCTTGATGTTTGCTAAACTGCTCTGCATACCGACACATATCGAACTATATGAAACGCAAAGTTCAACAGCATGGGCATATAGTTTGTGATGGAGTGTTAATAAGTGAATTGAGTCTACTATAGGAGAATATACAAACTTATAATCATAACTTATAGAATGTCATGCACGCGTTAAAACACACCGCATTTGTCCATAATAATTATATTTTGGTGTGAAAAGCAATCCTGTCATAAAAAGGGCTTCTATACCTAGAAATTGGAAGACTCGAAGTGAGTGCACAATTTTAAGTACCGCATATATGTATAAACGTATAAAATTTAATGAAAGGTGATTTCTAAACATTTCTAAAGATTTCAATATATTTCAAAATATTTTAGAAGATTTCAACTGATAACGAAATATTTAATTAAAGGGAATTAAAATTATTTCAAAAGATTTTATAGAAATCAATAGATTTTAAGAGATTTAACAAAGTTTAAAAAATTCAGAAACATTTTTACATTCTCATCAAAGGAGGTATTAAATTTGTTTTTAAACCCCCCCCCCCACCCCCCTAGTTTATGTCAAATGTTCACGTTTTTTGATTTCCTACATCCGAAAAACATGTTTTTACGAATGTGTCTGTCTGTATATTTTTAGATGGTGAGCACTATAACTTTCCGAAGAATTGCCCTAAAGTGAAAGTCAATTTCGTTAGCCAGCCATTCTGCATAAAAATCCAAAAAGTTAGAGCATTTGCAATTATGTTTGAGACCATTTTTTTTTATTGACAAATTCTATGCACGGATATTCGGAGTACTCAGAAAGTCGAACAATTTATCCAGATGACTTTTTCGATAAAAAAAATTATGTAGCAAACTTATAATATTTCCAAAAATCAAAAGAAAAAAAAATTGAAATGAAAATTTTAAGTTAAGGAACGCACTATGTGAAAAAAAGTTAAGAGAAGGAAAAAGTTGTTTTTTGAAAGTCCTATAAGACTGGCATGACAACTTTTTGAATTTTTTTGAAAATAAACCCCCCCCCCCTCTCTCTCTCACTAAAAATTCAATTTCCCAGTCAAAAAACGTCATATTTAATATCCATCTTTCAAATGTAAAACTAGGGAGATTTAAGATGCCTCTAATTCTGAGCCATAGATCTTGTCAAAATATTGTAATTATCTCAGTAATAATTTATGGGGATGCTTTCACACTTTGGACAACAATTAGTATTTCAATTTATATTTTGGTCCTCAAGGACAAGAATTAAGGACATACTCGAATATTAGACTGTTTTAAAAAGATTCTATAATGATTCGAATTTTATCGAGATGAGGATAATCTGATAAATTACCAACATCTCTAATTGAGTTTAATTTATTATAAATGATCATTTGTTTATGCAACCGAAATATGGTGAGTGTTAAATTTGGTTTAAGTAAAATATCGAGCGCACAGCGTGAACTAAAGTAATTCTAACAAAACATACAGTCGCATCCTCCTAGCTCATTTAGAGCTCATCCCATATTCACCAAAAAATTTTTTGGTGTAAGGGATGAAATGAGGGTGAGTTCCAAGTGAGCTAGAGGAATCAAACTTCTTTGCATGTCTTTTAGAGTTCAGAAGACCTATTATAAACAATAAAATGTTGACCCTACAAATTAGTAAATTGTTGGTGAATTTTGTAGGTCTAATGGATGATATGGGGTGAGTTCCAAATGAGTTGGACGGATGAATTTTTTTTAAGGAGTCTTTTTTCAATGAAAAGAAGACCTGTTCTTAAAGCAATAAAATTTAGACACCATCAATTAGGGCATTTTTGGTGAATTTTTTAAGTTTAAAGGATTAAATAGGATGAGTACCAAAGCGAAGGGATTGAAACTTTGGTGGATCATTTTCGGGTAGTACAGAACTAATTCCCACCAGAAAATTTTGGATCTTGTGTGGTGTAGAAGCTTTTGCTTCCTCATAGAGCAAGCATTGTAGAGTTATGCTTTTTATCGATCCTGCAATATCTTGAGAACATGTGTAGATAAATTCGTGAAATTTGGCATACTTATTCCACTATTTACCAAGTCGAATTTCTTACAAAGGTTTAACAAAATATTTAATTTTTACAAGTTTTATGTACTTTTATAATTTTAGTATAATTTATTTTTCAACTATAAGCTGTCAAATAATCAAAATTCAAAGCTGATGTAAAAATAAAAAAGGATTGTGTCGAGACGAATCGATTGACCTATAAGATTAATGCATTTCATTGAAAAATAAGAAAGTTATGGGTAATTGTAATTTAAAAAAATGTATTTTTCGACTATAAGTTCTTAAATAATCAAAATTTACAGCTAATGCAAAAAGAAGAAAGATCCTTGTGTTCAAGCGAATCGATTGACCTATATGATTAATGCATTTGATTGAAAAGTAAGAAGTAAAGTTATATGGTTCTTTGTAATTTTGAAACTTTTGGTTTTCATCTGTCTTTTAAATAAAGAGTGGAGGGGGGAGATTGTTTAATACATATATTTACAATGTGAAAAATTATATAATTTTAAATAAAAAAAATATATAGCAAAGTGCTCATTGAATGAGCACAAAAGTTGATACAACTTCACAGATTGTTTGTCTGGACTCTATGAAACTAATAGATTTTTTATTTTTAGGTCGGCCGGGGACGGACTATCCAGTTCTTGGAAAGGTGCCTTACACAAATTTCTACTGCGATGATCAACCCTATCCTGGATTCTTCGCAGACGTTGAAACAAGGTGTCAAGCTTGGCACTATTGCGACATAGATGGTCGACAAGCGACTTTTCTGTGTCCTAATGGAACTCAATTTAGTCAGGCAGTTTTCGTCTGCGATTGGTGGTTCAATGTCAGATGTGAGCTCAGTCCAAAGCTCTATGCTATCAACAGTAGACTTTATCAACGGTCCACTGAAAGCCCAACCAGGCCTCATCGAGTAATCACTAAGGAACTTCTAGAAAACATTTTCGTTAAGCGAAAATAACAGCCATCAAAAATAATTGAAACGATTTATTAATAGTCTTAATCGAAATGACTATTTTAAGGTATTTCAAGGTTGATGTAATAATTCTGAAGCTCGTCGCTTTCCTATAATTAAAACTAAGGTTCAGTGTGGTCTTAAAGCGCCTAATGAAGAGGCTAGGGGAGTCCTGATGGACTAAGGGATGAGTTAAAACCTTAGAATGAGCTCTAGATACTTTTTAAATTTCAAATGCCATCCATGTGATTTTTATCAAATTTATTTAGAGTTAACTATAATCTATAGTATTCTCCTAGAGATAATAAATAAAAAAAAAATAAAAAAAAATAAAATAAAAACATATTAGCAAGGTCTATCTAATTAAAATTATTGTAATATAAATTCTAAGTTATATTAGAACCTGTTATTGTCAGTCATGTATAACTTCGCAAATTATGTAAATCTGAGAACTCGGTTTATACAAATTAGTAGATAAGTTATAAATGTCGAGTAGAATAGATAATTAGATAATTCGCTTGCCAAAATGTACATCTACATAATGCAATTAGAAACGTCTGTACAAATGAAGTAGTTTCATTGTGTCAATTGTAACAAGTATAGGAATCTTACAATACTTATTTAGAACGTTCTACAATCTTCATTTATAATTTACAGAAGTTGTTTTATTATTATTTTTTTTAAATTTCGCAAGTAGATATAGGATAGATATAAAGACGATAATTATAAAAAAACAAAAAAGTTAATCATAACTGGAAAATTTGTTTTAAACTTCGGATTTTTTCTGAAATTGATGGGATCATTGCAAAATACTATAATTCTTTATCAAATTCACGCAAGGGAGAATTTTTTCCAAAAAAAATGTAATGATAGCATGTTAACATTGCAAATTATGTTTGGTATAATTGATCGGCAACTGTGAAATCATGGAAGTTGCAACAGACAAATTATACTTCAATCTGTGTGTATTTGATTTCTCAATGGTACTAGTTTGAACAGTACAAATCTACTGCTATTATTGATATGGATTGAGTTGATTGTTCGTATATAAAATTCGATCGGAAAAAGCAGAATGGTTTGTAATCAATATGAAAATGCAGTAGAGAGTACTGAATCATGAGATGCACTGTTTTTAAATTCCCTATAAAAAAATTACACTATCCTATAAAGGAATAAGGCTTTTAAATAAGAACTATAAATTATTAATGATGCAGATTCTTGTAAGAAAGATTGCCATCGTTCTAAGGATAGGTATCAGAAGTTACAGAACATTCTATTGATTGTGAACTCTGCAAAAATTAATACAATAAAAAATGTTGAGTCAAGGTGCTAATTTCTAAAAACGTAAACTGGTGCTGCATGAAATTTCTTTTGGTACTCTATACTCTAAGATTCTATTAGTTTAATATCAACTCAAATGCTTAATAATTGTGAAGTTTGGAAAACAGTTATACTTTGCAAAGACGACGATTTTTCGTTTTATTCATAGCTGTACAAAGAGCGAAGCGTAATTTTGCTTGGATAATTATGCCAGTCAAAGGATCCGAATTGATGACAGGAGATAGTTCGACATAAATCGTTAATCGCGTTAAACAAATAAGTCAGGAGAGAATTTTGTGTTACATGTATTGAGAATCTGTTACACTTGTTAAAAAATCAAGCGCATAATTTACCACATCCTTTTACTTGTAAATACTATAGATATTCTTATGCGATAGCCATAGTAACAATAGACTGCAATGTAGGTAGCTCCTCGATGGAGTGTAGTTATTTCATCGAGATTCATGATTGACGAGAATTGAATGCGATCGGAGTCAATATGTGTTCTATCTGAAATTTTTGCATGTAAAGCTTTCCAAGGAGTTCTGTGAACTTAAAAAAAATTCAATAAAACTAACTATCGAAACAAAAGGTCTTAACTTATTTTGATTTGTGAAAACTATACTATTTTCTCTAAGAATAAATCGAAATGAGTGAAATGTTAATAAAGAATCGTTAGCATTTTTGAAATTATCATGTAGGGTGAAATATGCCTCGGTAAATTGGTTTTCGACCAGTTACAGTTAAAGTTACAGTATTTTTATATGCAGTCTGGTGTATTACCGATACCTGTTTCCGATACGTTCAACCACTAGGTTGTGAAAGACAGTTTTCCAATTTTTCAGATAGAATGTTATCCACGAGAAAATAATGTGTATTGGAGGTCTTCGTTTTATTTTATTTTATCTCAAGTTTAATGCTCTTTATTTGTGCCGTAACTTTAGTTAACGAATTTTGATTTTAAATGTTATTTTAAAATTTAGTAAAGATAGAATATGATTTTTATAAAAGACATTATATGTAGAAATAAAGTATGTGACGTTCCAGATTTCCGCGAGTCACGAATTATAAAATAATTTCAAAATTAATAAAAAGCAGAAGCTCTAGTACTCGCACTGAAAGTAAGATTCAGCACTCTTACCTTTTGTTGTTATATATTATTTTATTTTATTGTTATATTATATTTTAATTAAATTTTTTTTCTTGTTTTGTCAAATTTTTGTAAAATATATAAGAATCTTTTTATATTTTTTTTATTTTTAAACTGATAGCCTAGGAATATATTTAAACAACAAATTTATTATTTCTCCAAAATACTTTATTTTAAAATTTATTTTTAATTTATTACTATTAAAATCGAAGCTCGAGGCCTCGCTTTTACCTTAATACCACATTATGTTTAAAATTAGAGACCCCCCTTTATTTTATCTTAATATTTTAAATTAGAAATCCACCATGCTCGAGACCTTCCCTTGTTTTTTTTTTAATTTTGTAACCACTTATATATCGAAAATTGTGATTTTAAAACATCATTTTATATTAAAATTAAAAATAAACAGTTAAATAATAATTTATTATGACTAATGAACAAATTAATTCAATCATTAATTAATTGGTTGATTTTTTTAAATTCATAACATGAAATTGTTATTCCTTTATTTTAATTATGTCTGATAGCAAAACAATGAATAATATATCATAAAATATAACATTTAAAAAACCGTCGTACGCGCGCGCGAGAGCACGCGTTCGGTTTCATAATTGAAAATAGATATCGTAAGCTCGTAAGTTATATGAAATAGTAAAAACAGCAACTTTTTTGCTATCTATCACGTAAAAAGAATTGTTAAACGTGTTAATTTGATTACTGAAAAGTTCTGAACGTTCAAATGAATGAATTTTTGTATTGTTTGTATTTTAAACTAGAATAAACAGTTTTTTGAAGTATATTGATTTATTTGCATTGAAAAAAATTCTGTATGAAAGAAACTTGTAATACCTATATTGTTATTTTTTTGCTTATTCTTATATTTATAGTTATTTTAAAGGAGAATTGAGAAAAAGTATTTCGTTCATTTTTACATTCAAAACTTTTGGTATATTTACTGCAAAAGATTTTTCGAAAAATCCAAGATTACGACCACAGTTAATGAAAACGTTTTTTTTCGCTAGAACCGCAAGTTAATTTGAACTTAAAATCAAAAGTTGTGCTAGGTGGATTAAAGTAGCCTGAGTTTTGTGTTGCTAAGAACAATTTCGAAAACCTAAACACTACCAAAATAAAACCAAAAACAACACAAAATTTTATTTAAGAAAATTGAAACTTGTGCTGAATGGCACTCGGAAAATGCAATCTCCTTTCCAAGTTGGGAAATAAATGTGCTCAGGAATGTCATAATCTCTTTTCCCCCTTGCAAAATTCCATACGACCAACAGTTCTCAAATTAAAACTCAAAACTTAAACTAAAAAATCTCAAGATTTGTATTTCTCGTACACAATTAGCACGCTTTTTTTCTTCAAAATGTTATATCATATTTTGAGACTTGCAGGTTTTTTGAATTTAAGATTTATAGTTTTCATTTGAGAACTGTTAATCAGACGGAATTTTGCAAGAGGGAAAAGAGATTGCATTTCTCGAGTCTATGGAATTTCCCAAAATATGGAAAGTTTCTGAGCACAATTTAGCACAACTTTTATTTATCTGAAATTTTTAGTTTCCAATTCTAACTTCCGGGACAAAGATATGACGTATCATATAACATTTGGAACCATCATATAATATAACATTTGAAACCAAAGGAATTCAGATTTATTTAGAGAAGAAAATTGGATTAAAATCAATTAATATTTTAGGCAGCAATGTAGCGAACGATTCGCATTTATTTTTATTATTTTTAATTTAAATAAAATATGTTTATTGTAATCTATAATACTTATATTACTACGCATACGTATGCGTTATAAAAAAAACAGTAGCTAATTATATTCTTCTAAAACTTTACTACTTTTACTGTACTCGTACTATGAATGTTTAAGCGCTGTTTCGCCTAGCTAGATTCTAAAGAAAATCACGAAATATACAGTTTTATAGTAATATGTAAAACGGAAATTAAAAAAAAAAATTAATTACGCATCTGTTAGGAAAGAAGTTTGATCTTATTGTAAGGTAAAAAGCTTTCTGTCGAAAGTTTTGAAGCATGCAGTCTCAGTTCGAGATCGAAATTAGAAGAGGGTAAATTGATATTTCTCACGATGGAGTTCAGGTATAAGTAGTCAGAGAAAAAGCGAAAGATTTCAAGCAAAAGCCTTTTCTCCTTGCTTGTTTGCGCCCTCTTGGCCTGAGGCGCCTCAGCTGTATCGGATTTCAGTGGTTCCGGTTTCCAGAAGCAACCCCTTTATATACCCAAGGAGTAAACGAAAGCGTTTATACAAAATGGCTATAAAATCCGATCGGTGGGCGACGAAACTGGGAGTTAGGAGGGTGGTGAAGGTGCAGTGAAGGTGGTGAGGAGAAAAAGGGGTGCTGCGAAGTTGCCCGAGCTGGAAAAGAGGGCTGTCAAAGGCAACGCAGGCGGAGGGTGCGGCGTGGCGTGGCGCGGCGCGGCGCGGCGGCAGTGCGAGGTTGGTCTAAGAATCCATCAGCGAAACGGGTAATCAGGTGGAGCTCCGACTATATACCGGAGCAGTTTCAGAAATTCAATTTCGCCGGCCATTTTTGCGTTATATTCGGCGGACTTTCTTTTCCATTCTTTGCGCAGGGAGTAAGTTCACGGTAACAGGAAATGTCGAATAGGGTACATTGCTGACTGTCGAGTCAACGATAGAAAATTATTCTCCACCCGGAAAAGCCGCTCAGTACGAAATAAGTCATACCTTCAAAAGCAAAACCCCGACAAAAGACCATCCAAACTTGTAAACAACTATAGTACTTAAAACAAGTATTTTTGAAATCATACGTAAGATTCCGCTTAGTCTAAAAAAATCAGTTATTAATTCAATGTTATATTTTATAATGATTAAAAAATATATTTTGTTCAAGGTTTTATAGAAATCAGTTGGTGTCAAGAGCTTTAATCAATTTTAAAGAATCTAAAAATATTCTTTTATGTTTTCAATAAAATACTTCAAAATCTACAAAGCTCTTTTGAATTTTTTGAAATTTCTGAGAACCACGACTTGAAATCTCTCCAAATAGCATTCAGTTTATTTTATTTATTTTTATCTCTTGAAAATGCTAAATTTTTTGATATTCTGTTAAAATTCTTTAAATTTCTTTAATATCTTTAAAAATCCCTTGAAAGGTTGAAAAATATTTTTAAATTACTTGAAAATCTAGAAACTCTTCTGAATTATTTTTAAATTCACCTGAAATCTTTTGAAATCGCTTTAAATTCTTGAAAATCACTTAAAATTGCTTGATATTTCCTGATATTTCTTAATATTATTGAAAATCCCTTGAATAAAGTCTTAAAAATATGTTTTAAATTACTCGACGATCTAAAAAGTTTTCTACATTATCTTGAAATTCTTTTAAAATTCCTTAAAATTAGTTGGCAGCTCTGATCAGGGTACTAAAGTACAGGCGGCGAATAAAACTCCAAGCAAAGGGTGAAGAAAGGTTCGGATAAGTTACCTATCACTTCTTTGTATCTAAAATAAAATTCACAAAAGCTCTACTTCTTCATAGTTAGGTTTATAAAAATGCATTTTTAAAAGCGCGGATATACCATATATATATAGAGAACTTTTAGAAATTTTATTTTAGATACGGAAAGGTGCCAGGTGAATGATTTTAAAGAATTTCAAGGAAATTGTAGGGATTAGAAAAGATTTTCAAAGATTCTAACTTATGATTGATTTAAAAAATTTCATGATATTTCAAGAGATTTGAAGCTATTTTAAGGCATTTTAAGGATTTCAAAAGAATTAAAAAATTTTTTTATCTTTAAAAGATTTAATTTTCTATTATTTTAATTCTCCCGAAAAGTTTTGTCAAACTGGAAATGCCCCGGAATTATTCTATAACTATGTCTATAATACAAATCTTAATAATGTTTCAGATGATATAACTGTAATAGGTGAAGAAAGGTGAAAGGTGAAAGTTTTCTCAAACCGGAAAAGTCCCGGAATTATCCTACAATACCTATCTTAATTTTTCAGATTATTCAACTTTGCCAATTGAACAAAGATGAAAAGGTAATAAATTTCCAGAATAGATGTAATAGGTGAAAAAAATTGTATAATAAATACGAAACGAACTATAATGATTATTGGAATTAATGTTTAACTTAAGAAATTAATTTTTAAATAAATATTTGATTTTTTCGCAAAAAAATGGGTAAAGTTAAATTTCTAATCAAGGAAATGGGGAAAATGGGAATTTTCTTGATGACAGGGGAAAAAACGAATCCTTAAAAAGGGGACCCTCGCGTCACGTGAATATAGGGTCCAATAGGGGATATATAGGGACAGGTCTGTGAGGTTTCGAGTGTAATCAGTATTTTTCTGTATTAATAATGATCTTTATTTTTAAATCCATTATAGGTTTATAGGGTGCTGAAGGCACTTTGGAGTGAAAAATATTGTGTCTTATGAAGGCGCGGTGCAGTTACTCGCGATACGCTTGAGTTTATGAAACGGAAATCAAGTTTAACGGCTACTTCCGTTTTCGAGAGCCCTTTATTCCTGCCAGCTTTTACGAACAGACATTCTCTGAGGGATCCTGGTGCGATCGATCTCTAGAGAGCTCATATCTTGGATATTGAATATACGAGCGCGAAGGTATACCAGGAAAGGTACAGCTGCGCTCGACGGGTTTAATTGTGGGACTCAGCCTTTAAAGGCGGATGCAAATGAGTCGTAAAACCCTGAAGCCGCCGCGCCAGTAGCCCGTTTACGAGCTCTAAAAGTTCAGTCTTCGGAGCAAACTAAGACGCGTCGCGAACGTCAATGAAAAGTACAAGTACCTCACTTCCTAGTCTTCCTAGTTCCTACTACCTGCAGTGCAAGGCATCCTATCGCTTCTTATCCCATCACATTCTTTATTAATCATTTATTCATCATTTTTACCTCATTTTGTTCTAAACATAAACTTTATAAAGTTTCAAATAAAAATGGGTAATAGCTTTAAATTTCGAATTTAATTGGAAATTATGCTCGATAATTATTTCTTTGTAGAAGTCGACTCTATTATATCGATCCACTTCGAATTTAATGATCAGATGATTGCTACATAATAGTTGGTGGCAGTGCCGATAGACAGCGGCACTGTTTGTTCGCTACTTTATCGGTAACTATAAGGATAAGATTTTATTTACATAAAGTTCTCTTACTGATAACTTTTAAAAAAAATGGCAAAAAATCAGAATGGAAACTGCCGTCGAAACAATTGGTCAATTTTCTACTGGACAGTAGCTACCTGTATAATATCCAATAATTGAACCACCAAAGTTTCAACCCTTTCGCTTTGGAACTCATCCTTCTTAATCCTTTAAACTTAAAAAATTCACCAAAAATTCCCTAACTGATGGGGTCAACATTATATTGCTGAGAATAAGTCTTTTCATTGCCAAAAGACATGTTAAAAAGGTTCATCCTTCCACCACATTTGCAACTATCCCCTAATTTGTCAAAATTTTATTGTTTATAATAGGTCTTCTCAATTCTAAAAGACATCCCCAAAAGTTTCGTTCATGTAGTTCATTTGGAAGTCACCCCCTTCTTATCCCTTAAACCATAATGTTTTCTGTGAATTTAGGTTGAGTCTAAATGAGCTAGGAGGATGGAAGTTTTTGGGGTGTCTTTTGCCACTGAAAAGGATTATTATCAGCAATAAAATGTTGAACCAAAAAATTAGGGTAATTTTCACGAATTTAAAAATTTTAAGGGATGATATATGATGAGTTCAAAATACACGAAGGGGTGGGGGTTGAAAGTTAGGTGGTTCATTTATTAGGTTATATACAACTACTTTGCACCAGAAAATTTTGGATCTTCTATGTTTAAAAAAAATTGTTTTTAAATTTTCGTTTATCGTAAACGTTGCAAACTTCATTCTCGCATGCCGAAAAATTACTCCACGTTTGTGAATTTGAACACAGTTTTTTAATGTTTGGATTGCATTTTGCTGCTGCCCTACAAAGTAATTGGTAAAATGATTTCTAAGAAATAACAAAAAAGAAAGTATCAGCTATGCAAAACTCGTTTTTCTTTTGAGAATTTCAATTATCTGACGGTGGAATTTACGTGGATAAACAAAAATGCGTGTCTTGAGGGCAAAAAAAAAAATTGAAAACGAAACAGGAGACACCTGATAAAATGTTCTCCCTTTTCGCAACCCACTTCCGGTGTAGCCGACACACAACTTCCGGAACAATCCGCAGTGTTGTTTTACGCGATGCGCCGCCGCTTTTACCTCTATCTGTACTTCACGCCGGTGAAGGGGATGGTCGATGCAAAAAGTTTTCATAAACGTAGCCCCGGGCGCGATGCGCCGGGCAGACAACGGTTAATCAATGAGCTTCAAGCGCACGAATCTTCATGATGGACAGCAAGCTGCCGCTGGCTCGACCGAACTACTGAACAATTTAAACTCCCCTTTCAAGTTTCAGCTTTGTTTATGCGAACGAAAATAATTCGCATAGGTCAGCATGAAAATAACAGCGATTCAACTATATACTTTGTACGTATATACAAAATTGTATGCGTGATTTTATCAGCAAAAGAGCTCTCACTGCACTTGTCATTATTATTATTGTTTCTGATTCAAATGTTTAATGCATCTTATACCATCATTTTAAACATTCAAAAGAAATTACGTTCGTCGAAATTTTTACAATAATTAAATAAGGGATGCATGACTCACAGTCCCTGTGAGAAAAAAAATTAGGGCAAATGGGGTACTGTTTTTAAGCTCAAAAGGGTACCTACCTTTCTTTTTGAACATTAGATAGTTTTTGAAATATGAGGAGAAAAAAGAAAAAAGACACTGTTATTGTTGATTTTTATGTACCATAAATTATACAGTTTTACAAATACCTAGAATAATCCCAAAATATCATAAGCTGGGATTCATATATTTTCAAAATATGTCAATTTTTGCAAAATTCAAAGTATATAATTCAAAAATATTCAAAAAGTAAATTCAGTAAAACTTAGGTATAAATTCATCAAAATTTAAGATCAATTCAAAATAATTCTACGTGAATTAAAGAATATTCAAGTTAATTCCAGAGACATTTAAGAATTTTAGGCGAGCTCAGAAGAATTCATCAAGAATTCAAGACAATTTTATATCTAGATTAATTAAAAAAATTTTTTAACGATTTAAAAAGATTTCTTTTGTAATTAAAGAAAATATCAAGATATTGTGATTGATTTTAAGGAATTTCAAGGGAATTGTAGGAATTACAGAAGATTTAAAAAGATTTTAAATATTAATTGATTTCAAGGATTTCATGAAATTTGAAGTATTTTAAAATAATTTCAAAGAATCTGAAAACTTTTTAAAGGATTTAAAAAAATTAGTAAGAATTTGAAAGGGTTTTAAACGTTTTTTTTAGGGATTTCAAAGGAATTAAAATTTTTTTTTTTTAATTGCAAGTATCAAATAAAAATATTTTCATTTTTAAAAGATTGAATTTCATATTATTTTAATTATTCCGAAAAGTTTTGTCAAACTGGAAATGCCCTGGAATTATTCTATAATACCACCAATCTTAATAATTTTTCAGATGATATAACTGTAGCGCATAGGGGACAATAATAAGAATATATGAACCGGTCTGTAAGGCCTGAGGATATCGATAAAATAATTCTTATCTCATTAAGACACCCGATGGCATCTTTTTCCTCATACACTCATTAAATATTCCCATATATTCCATCAATATTCCTAGTTCAAGGGATTTAATATGGTTTAAAGTCTTGTAAGGGTTTTCAAAAATTCCAAAGCATTTTAAAACATCTCAAGAAATGTAAAAAGTTAATATTTAATAGATCTTTGAAATTTTTTTTGAATTCTTTAAAATCTGTTAAATCTCTTGAAATTTATATTGCTTTCTCTAAAATACTTAAAAATATCTTGAAATATTTTAAAATATAGTTTTAAGGGCATACTCTACGGAGACCACGTGACCAAATTAGTTGAAATTTTTTTTGGTGTTCACCACATCCAAACGCAATGATATATCGC
>JAUESI010000018.1:8389409-8400823 GCA_032275145.1 Synergus laeviventris | reverse complement strand
GGCTCCCCGCAAGCCAACGGACAGGTAGAAAGGGTGAACCGAGTCATGGCTCCGATGCTAGCCAAATTGACTGAAGATAAGAAAGGGGATTATTGGCCGAAGGTCTTGAAGCACGTAGAATATTCCCTTAATAATACCGTAAACCGATCTACTAAATCGACTCCGAGTCAACTACTGTTTGGTGTAGATCAGAAGTGCGAATCGGTTGACGATGTTAGAGAGTTTGTAGAGAATCATGCTCAGGAAAAGACTAGGGATCTAGTCAAATTAAGGGAAACTGCCAAGGAAAATAATCTGCGAGCTCAAGAGTATAATAAGAGTTACTGTGACAAAAAAAGAAAAGAAGCTCACGATTACTCAGAAGGTGATCTCGTAATGATTCGCAATTTTGATAGCACTCCTGGAGTTTCACAGAAACTCGTCCCTAAGTTCAAAGGGCCGTATATTATTGTAAAAAACTTGCGTCACAACAGGTATGTATTAGCGGACATCCAAGGATTTCAAAATACTCAAAAACCCTACAAAGGTGTTTGGGAAGCTAAGAATATCCGACCTTGGATCGAGTCTGACGATGATTAGGAAAACTCTGTAAAATAATCTTAAGACACAATTTTAGATTTTAAGTTTGTTCAACATGTAATTGTGATGATCCGAGACGTATCAGGGTCAGGAAGGGCCGAATTGTAGTATCTAAAATAAATCGAAATAGTATAGAGGGCACCAGTAGTACCTTACGGGCCCGCACTATACATGTAGAACACTGAGTCGTGGTCTCAGACCAACACGAGACAGTCGTACCTTTTTATATTCCGACATTTTGTAGTCACTACGTTCTTTATTAATAAATAGTCTTTCTTACGTTACCGTTTTCTTTAAAATAATAACGCCCTGCAACGCCCAGTTGAAGATCCTGAGAGAAAAAGACATAATCACCCTGCACCTAAGGACGCGAATACTAGTACGACAAGGATTCGACATCTCACCACTGAATTTCCCAGCTTGGGATTTTTGGCAGCCTCCTTTGGAAGCGAATGGTTCTGCGGTATCACCAGGTATCTATGTGATTATATCCGAATTCTGTATTGGGTTGCGTGGCCGCGGTTTCCAAATACTTTGTGCTTCGGGAATAAAAGATCGAGTGCTTCGGGTGGAAAATAGTAGATCCGAGAAAATTGTATTGCGGTTATTCGGGGTGAGAATAAGCGGGATCAAGGTGATCTAAGTATTGTAACCCGGTTGTGCGGGATCGCGAGAAGCGCGAGTTTGGACCTTTGGTTGAGTGTGTGTGAGACCCGAATTCGGAATATTTAGGCGGACACTACATTAACTTGCTTCTCTCTTAAAACCAATTCTATAAATTTTGTTGACAAAAATAAATTGTTTAAATTTGAATTACCCATAAATTTGATTTTTATGGCTTTCGTCCAACATTCCCCGATCCGCCCCTCGGACGGATCACCACAGTAAGAATTTGACTATTGAATTAGTAATTTCTCCACTTTCTAATAAATGAAATAGTAAGTCACATATTACCAAAGAGAAATATAGTAAGAAAAAATTACTAATCTATTTAGTAGTTTTACTTATACAATAATTTAATTCTTTATACAAGGAATATTTCTTCGAACGCATCAGTAATGTTAAACTTTTTCCATAAATAACTATGTTATTTTTGTCATTAGCTTTTATAGTTTATTTAACAGATTTTAGAGAATTTCAAAGAACCTTAAATTATTATAAAGAATTTTTAGTTATTCTATGCGATTTTAATGGATTTTGTCGAATTTGGAAGTGTTTCATGGAATTTAAAAATATTTTAATAAAGAATTATAATGAATTAACCATTTTTGGGTGGGACTTTAAGGGGTTTATAGTAATTTTAAGAAATTTTCAGGGGTTTTAAGGGAATCAAAAAAAATTTAATGAGATTTGACAAATTTTAAAGAAATTTTAACGAACTTTAGGTGATTTATAAAGATTAGTTATGACTTTAAAAAGATTTTGCGATATTTGAAGAGATCTAAAAATTTCTTTATGGAATTTTAATGGATTTCCATAGTAATTTAAAGACATTTCATAAGATTTTGCTAAATTTTAAGACGTATAAAATTTTGAATAATTTTACGAATTCATTTAGTTAGTTTGTACTTAATACTAATGATATTAGTATAACTCTTTACTAATTTATAGTAAAAGACTTCGCACCATTTGAATTAGTAAGAAACTACTATTATAATTAGAAAAATTTAACTAAACTAATTCAAATTGAGAGAGTACACTAGCAATATTACCATACATTCGCGGGAAAGATTGCATGGAAAATTATAATAATAATCAAATAAAAAGAAAAGATACAAAATTACATCATTCCAATTTGGAATTCAACAATTTTAGGCCTTTTAAAAAACGCTTTTTTCAATTTTAAGGCAAATACACTGATGGATTACATAAAGCTTTTAAAAATGTCCAGATATTTAAGAGAACTTTTCCAAATTTTTTGAACTTTTAGAAATATTAAGGGATTATTAAGTAGTGTTTCAATTATTGTTTCAATTAAAAATAACAATGAAAAAAAAAAAAAAAAAAAAAAAAAAAGTATCATTATTTAAAAACTGTTTCTCGTTTAAAATACAATCAAATACAAAAATTCGATTATTTGAAATTTCATAACCTTTCATCAGTCATAAATAATTTCAAGAGATTTTACGAAATTGATTGGGATATTATGGACTTTTAATGTTTTAATAAGCAGATTTAATGACATTTTAAGGAATTTATAGAGATTTTACGACATTTTTGAGGATTTTTTAAGATCCTTTATTAAGTATTTTTAAGCTATTTAACAATATTTTATAGGATATCATGAAATATGAAGGGATTTCGCGACTCAAGAAAATAAGTTTATAACTTTTTTCTACAGTTTTATAAGTGAAACGGCTCTTGAGTCAACCTAAAATTAAATTGATAATCATAATGAAAAATTATTATCTTGAATACGAACACTTCTCACAATAATAAAATTATAATACGAGTAAGTACGTATAGTATAATAGTATAGAATATATACTAGTATATCCTCTCTCAAAATCTGATTCAGTAAGAATTAATAACTTACTAATCTATTTAGTAATTTTACTTATTAATTGAATTGTTCACAATGAATTATTGTTCTACGAAAATCAGTAGTGTTAAACTATAAATGGGTATAAATAAATATGTTATATTTGTCATATTATTTAGCTTGTAAAGTTTTTTAAACAAATTTTACAATATTTACAAGGATTTCGAAGATAAAGAATTTGGTAGAATTTTAAGAGGTTAGTAATTAAAAATTTTTTTTATGAGATCGTTAAGAATTTGAGAGATTTTGTCACATTTTAAAGGAATTTTAAGCGATTTATAAAGATTCTTATGACTTTTAAAAAATAATTTGCAAAATTTTAAAGAATCTAAATTTTTTAAAGATATTTCATTGAGTAACGAGTTACCAATTCATTTAGTTTGTCCTTGTTATTAATGCAACTAGTAATTATTTACTAATTTATAGTAAACGACTTCACGCCATTTGAATTTTAGTAAGAAACTATAACTATTAATCAATAAAATTAAGTGATTTTATAATTTAGAAATATTATAAATATACAGTAAGGAAAATTAATAATCAAAGGTTATTTCTATTTGTATTCTTTGTATAGAGATTATTGGTCGCTAAAAGTGTCGCCACCATTCGAATAGTCGAAATGAAAAAATTGTTGCAGAAGCAACAGACTATATTTTGATTGCTGTAGAAATAGAAAAAAATTCTATACTGTACCATATTTCAAAAGTGGTAAAATTTAACTAATGCAGATTGAGCGCAACTTGAACCCAACTTCAAAGAATGATCAGCATAAATAAATAGAAAATTGTTTGAAAAAATAGGAACTACCTCCTTTGTTGGTGTTTGTGTAGTAAACATCTGATTTTAGAGACATTTGAGCGTGAATACAGAATGAATTTGAGGACAGAGGAAGTCATCGACCTCCCTTGAATTACAAGAGCGTGTCGGGTGTGGATGGCTCGTCCGTTTTACTGTTTCACCATCAACTTTGATGCGTTTATAAAACCCGGGTGACTCGGAGCGATGGTGGCTGGTATACAGTTTCCAAATTTAATAGCTCTGTGCAGCGCAGAACGCAGGAATGAGGAATGAACGTCAGCTAGATTCAGGATGGAGAATGGCTTTCAACCATAAATATGGTATCTCGTTGATTATATGGCGCTCCGTGTCAAACTACCCTCTCTCCTTTTGCCCTTTCAGTCTTCAGCAACCTCGAACGACCTTCGCTCGGTCTGACAATCGTGCTTACGCTTCGTACACCCTCTTGGACGCGCGTTGTTTATATATCCGGAATAGCTCTCGACAATATTCTGCTTTCCCTTATAGTTACGTTGCGGTATAAACTGGACACCGAACACGTTCGACGATTTTAACCTTATTCAGAACGCACCGCTAAACACGCGGGCTCTGACTCCCATTCAAGATATACTATACTCAGAAGAGAGATCCAGACCAAAAGAGGATTATAAATTTAATTATCTTTAGCAATTTATTTACACGTAAAAAATGCCCGATGACGACCTTGACAGGTGGATTACCAACGCAATATGTGATATGTAGATTGGACTGGAGTTATACTCTCGCGTGCGTGTTTCTCCTATCAAGAAAGTTGAATGTGCGATTTGGATTTGGTAAATTCAAAGTTTATTCAAATACAGGGAGAGTGAAAGAGGATTATTTTATGTTGTATTCACTCCTATATATCAATAGCAATGTGGTGAAACTCCAGCTTTGTGAAACGCATTATATTATTAACGAGAGATGTATGAATCGTTTGGAATTAAAATCGTGGTTAACATTCCTTTGATCAAGGATTCTGTCGTTAGATGTGAAATTTGAAATTTCTATTAAAATTAAATCGTTGCATGTAGGGTGGTTGAAAAAGATGAAGCTCCTTTGATTCCCGTAATAAGCACAACTAGTTTCCAGGAATATTCCAATGAAAAGCTCGGAACATTTCAGTAAATCTTCCAGGAAGCTTAACCCCCATGGGAACCTCTAACCCATTGTTAAACAATTTTAGAAAAATATCTATAAACTGTAGTTTACAATGTTTTAGATAAACGAAAATAAAATAAACGAAAAAAATAAACGAAATCTTAAAATTCATCAAAATTACCCTTATTCGTTGGGTCAACATTTTATTAATGACATTAAAAACATCTATTATCAACAAAAAAAATGTTGACCCCACGAATTATTGGGAAGTTTTTGTGAATTTTTTAAATCTAAGGGATGAAACATTTTAGGGTGTCTCTTAGCATTCAAAAGACCTAATACCCGCTATGAAGTTTGAATAACAACAAACAACAAACAAACAACAATACCATCCCTTAGAAATAAAAGTTTTTGGTAAGTATGTGGTAAGTTCCAAATGAACTAGAGGGATGAAACTTTTTGGAGGGTCTTAGCATTGAGAAAATTTATTGCACAATAAAGTGTTGACCCCACGAATTATAGGGAATTTTTGGTGAATTTTTTTAAACTAAGGGATGAGATAGTATAAGTTTCAAATGAGGTAGAGAGATGAGACTTTTTATAGTGTCTTTTAGCATTCAGCAGACATATTATCAGTAATAAATTCGTAACCCCACCAATGGGGGAATCTTCAGTGAATTTTTTAGATCTAAGGGATGATATAGGATGATTTTCAAAAGGGTTGGCGAATGAAATTTTTTGAGATATCTTTTAGCATTAAAAAGACGTATTGTCAGTCATAAAATGTTGACCTTATGAATTAGGGTACCTAAATTATAATTTTGTATGTCTAAGGTATGATATGGGGTGAGTCCCAAATGAGCTCCAGGGATGAAACTTTTTGTTATTTCTTGCAGCATTAAGAAGATTTATAATCATTACTAAAATGTTGACACTAAGAATTAGGAAATTTTTGGTGAATTTTTTAGTAAAACTTTGGTGGCTCATTTATTGGGTTAATTTTACCATATATATTTACCAACTACTTTCCATACTAGAACATTTTGGATCTTGTATGTTTTAGAAAAAATTTTTTAAAAATTTGTTTTCATCTTCAACATTCTGAACTTCATTCTCATAAAAAATTTTGTTTTGTCACCAAACGGAAGCTTTTTCGGTAGTATGCCCAAAAATCAAAGGAAATAAAATTTTTGAGCAGCTCTATTGTAGCTAAATATCATCTGGTTTCTCCCTCCCGCAAGTAAAAACCGCTAAATTAAGTATTTACTTTTTATTATAAAATACTACTGCGTAATAAATAAATGTCTACGATTTTCTATATTATTTATCTGAGAATTGTTGAAATTCGAAATTTGTCCTCCAAACAAGTCTTAATCCCTTTGGGTTTATTCTGATTCGTGGAGGATGCAACTTCTCTGAATTCAGACGTCAAAGGAATCCTCTCTCGAATCTTGTGCTCTGTTACATTCAAGAATGAACGCGAGACTTTATCGTGAGTTGAACTATTATTCGAATGCTCTGAGAAGGTTGGATCTCAGAAACAACATAAACTGTGCTGCTGCATGGAATCGAGAGGATGAAGTGTAGGGTGGGTAGAGCGCTCCAGCGACTTCACCCTGTGTGCAACACCAACCCTCTCTGGCTCAACAATCAAACCCCTCTAAAGTGCTCGGCTTCTCGATTCACCAAGCAGTCGTCGTCGTTGTGCAACTTGCCAGCCGATAATTTGTTTTATAGGTGGAGTGTAATACGACACTTATTACGTCTGGGGTTGTCAATACATTAAATGTTTTCAACGGGAACAATTTTCTGAAGAACTTTTGCATTTGTTCAAACAGGAGAAGCTGAGCGTGCACTTGTTCTTCAGTTTTCATCAATCTTCCTCTCAACTCAAATAACCGTAATCGAATTAGATTTTAATTAAATTTCAATGCACTCCTATAACCATTTTCGATTATTAATTTCAAAGGATTTCGATCAATGACATCAGTTTTGTATTATATTTTGATGATATTTTCTACTTGCGTGCCTCGTACAAATTGATTTTGTTTATTATTTTTTGTGTGTCCGTGTTAATGGGATATTGATCGAAAAGAGTTGGATACATTTTTTCTTCAAATTAAAATACTGTATATGATTAATAATCATAAAATTGATTGGGCTTTGGACTGAAACAAATTTTCTTTTTAATTGACACAACCTCGTGCAGAAATTTTGATGAGGTTCTGATATGGTCCGAGGCATTTTTCCCTGGCTCTAGTGTGGCCCTGATATGGAAAGCTTGCAAAGACCCCATGTAGGGAAAACTGATCAATGTCCCATCGAAAATAAAGAAACCATTTGGATTATTTATTGGCAATATTTGAGTACTTAAATATTTAATTTTCCACAAGTGTTCAAAATTTAAAAACTTGCAATTTGAGATGACAAAAAAGTCTTTGAATTCTATTACTTTTTGAATTAAGTAGATTCATTAAGAAAATAATTATTTACAAAAATAAAATAGTTAAGCTTGGAAAATGTTGGCAATACACTTCTTTTTATCTGATTTGTGGTTTTAACGTGGAAAACTCTTCAATGTCTTGTTTCATTATCAACAATATATCAGTTTTATTGCATTATTTTAAGGAGGGAATACCAATACTAAAATATTTCTATTGATATCTTAATTGTATAATTGCAGACTGAAAACTACCCTTTACAGAAATATTGTGCAAATCGTCAAACAGCCTACACCGCATATATAGTATATGTGTATTTACAGAGTTTTGATTTGGAAAACGTAAATATCTGACGCTGTTATAGAGGATTTTTGTTTACAAACATAAATGGTTGCTAAATACAACATGTGGTTTATTGTAAATATTTACCATGCGGTTTAATATTTAAAATACTTATGTTGAACTCTGCAGATTTGACGCAGTAACATTTGATATTCAATATATGTAGATATTAATCTTGAATATCTAGATAGCTTTCAGTATTGTGTAGTAGCTGGTTACAAGTATCTAACTTACGTCCTTTTCAGGTATCTAATTACGTCCTTAAGTGGTGTCCTTTATGGATTTTAAGTCGATTTTGTGATTTTTTTAGTGCGTTTTCAATAAGGGGTGGTTTTTTTATGTTTTGTGGAGTATTTTGACCCCCACTATTATTTTAGGGATTATTAAAGAGAATTGACCACGTTTAAAAATCCGTTGTAGGCGACGTACTTTTTGGTATTTTCCATAGGGGCTGGTTTTTACGAACGTGGGACCGTGAGTTTTCACCCCCACCATAAAGATGTATAAGTATTAGTAGTGATAATTTTTCATGTATTGAAATCTGTCGTAGGTGGCATCCTTTTTGGTTTGTAAGTCGATTTTGTGACTAGGATGGTTTTCCACCCCTAATTAGCGTAATTAAAAAGTTTAGGATTTGTTTGCACATAATGCGTTGTTAGGTCACCACAAACTATTCCCATCGGAAAACATTTTTTTGATCGTTCAGAACTTTTCAATCGTGTTACTTGTATCTTTTGCAGTAAACTGTAACTTCACTCAGTTACTATTTTGCACCAACTTGTAAATTCTCTATAGTTATTTTTGAGTTAGTTTGTACGTTTTTTATATTTTAGTTTCAATAGCTGTTATGCTATAAACAGAAATAAATGTTTATATTAATTGTATTTAATCGTTGCTTTGTACAGAAGACTCACGCAACAATAAATGACAATTTTCAAGCAAAGAATTTTTATCATTATTTCCAATTATCTTGCCCTTAATGTAATGTAGTGTCCATGTAAAATATCATCCTCGAGCATGAGAATTAACTATTGCAGCATGAGCAAGTTGCATAGAAGAGTAGAGGAAAAGCGGGTTGGTGTTAAGCGCTGTAAGTGCACGCATGATGACGGCAACATTAATAGCCAGTTGATTCAATTATAGTACACAGATAGTTTCCAGAGCGGCTGCATTAGACGCCTTTGAAGCCGTTAGAAATGTCCCTGGAAATTGCACGACCTTTCCTGATACGTTTTCATTCTATTTTTGTAGTTATTAATGGACTCCAACAATTTTACACTTTTCAATCAAATCCGTAAAAGGATGAAAATTATTTGTAACAGTTAATTCTGCTGCTTTAAATATAGGTTCAGTCTTGGTGATAATTGGTATGATCACTCTATATAATTAAGAGAAGACGTGTGCACTGTGCAGCCTCTAGTGGTCCAACTTTCAAGAATTCTGGTTTTTATGAGACAATACATTCTGTACCTTGTCAAAGAAATGAGACAGAAGTTTACATCTTTTACGATAAAGGAAAATTAGAAAAAGAAGTTTTTCTAAAACATACAAGATACAACATTTTCTGGTGAACAGTTGTAGTATACAACCCAATAAATGACCACCATAGTTTCAACCCCCTGCGTACTTGAAATTTACCCTCCTTTATCCCTATCATTCGTTGGGTCAAAATTTTATTACTTATAATAAGTCTTCTTATGATGTTAAAAGACATCCTAAAAAGTTTCATCACCCTAATCCATTTGGAACTCTCCCTGTATAATCCCTCAGACCTAAAAGTTCTTGGTAAGTATGAGGTGAGTTCCAAATGATCTGCAGGGATGAAACTTTTTGGAATGTCTTTTAGTATTGAAAAGACCCGTTAACAGCCATAAAATGTTAATAACATGAATTAGGGAATTTTTTGTAGATCTAAGTGATGATATGTGTTGCGTTTCAAATGGGCTCAAGGGATAAAACTTTTTATTATTTATTTTAGTATTAAGAAGACTTATATAGAGTGAGTTTCAAAAGCGGGGAAGGGGGGGGGGGGTGAAACTTTAATGGTTCATTTATTGGGTTGTATAAACTACTTTTCACCAGAAAATCACAGTCACATTTAAAGAAACAGGAGGGAAAGGGAGTGGTCTGTGGCTGATTTCTCGACGAATAGAATTGAATTTACAGAGAAAATGGGTTCATGAAACGTTACTGAACTGTTCAACAAAGTTGGAATATAATGACAAGCAGGAGATTTTTTTCACATTTTTTTAGTAATCAGTGATATATACCGAATTTTATAAAATATTTGACGGTTTAGTAAACTTTGATAAGTTTACCAAATTCAGAGTAAGTACATAGGTTGTCCCATAATTTTTGTCGCTCGTGCTTAATTTTCAAAGTCTTTCGAAGTATTTTCATCCTCAATTTTACATAGGGGAACAAACCAATGTCGCATGGTGCTAAGTCTGGACTATACGCAGGGTGTTCCAATGTGCAGTTCCAATGTCAGATGTGCAGGCGCATTATCATGGTGAAGGAACCAAGAATCCAAAGGTATACGAGAAACTAATTTTTCGAAAAGTTGAGGCAAGCAGGTTTGTGTGTACCTAATTTCACCTTTAGTGAAGAATACAGCGACCATTCGCTTACCAAGAGATTTCACTTTTCGAACATGCATTGGCACCTCCTCGTCTTCAAAGACCCAAACTAGGAACATCGTAGTAGTGAAACTAGGTTTCATCACCCGTCACAATGAAATTCTCCTCCGCAGCAGATCCACATTTAAACTTTTTCATACATTTTTTACACCACTTGACACGACTCTCTTATGTTCCTCGTCATAAATAGAGAATGGGGTACTCACAATGTGCACAACTTTCTCACAGATAACTGGTCCGAAATAATCCATTGTAAAGTTGATTTCGAAAAATGTGCAGAATTTCTTCTAATTGTCTATATACCTTATTCTTCTATTCAATATGAATAATTCTTGTGTGATTAATCACACAAAATATGATTAATTCACACTAAACTGACAGGTTTGTATATGAATTCTTCGAATAGGTAAATAGAATTAAAAACAGACACTTGACCCTGGGAATTATTTAAATTGAAAATCGGGCGATTCGTGATTGAAATTAACCTATTATGTTACAGCTATGTGGCATTTATACAGCTACTGCAGCGACCTTGATCTCTCTTCAAACATTCTCCCTTTCTCTATGGATCGAGATCACGTAATTTCCGAGATCACTTTTTCAATCGGACTGTCGCTAATCTCGTAAATCTCGCTGATGTTCCTCTCAGGATCAGCTAAGCGAATCGTGAGAAAGGTCGTTTCTGGTTCATGTTGCAAAGCGAAGGTCGCGATCCTTCGGACCGCGTCACGGTTACATGCCCAAGAAACTTCTCTTCGGCAACTGGTTAAGAGAAGCCGGACCTGTGCGATGCATTTTAATACTCCCATTACACACAACAGTATTGAGTAAATCATTTCATAGCTACTGTTGAGTCTGATATCCCGGAACTTCATTTCCATTTTGTCTCGAAGCTATAACTCCATGAATATAAAATAGACCTAAGGAATAAATATAGCGCGATTCATATGATTC
>JAUESI010000018.1:8360305-8372149 GCA_032275145.1 Synergus laeviventris | reverse complement strand
CCTTAAAGTCCCTTGAAATATCTCATAAAACCCTATCTGGGCAATGTCAGTGAATTTTTGCTAGTCTATGATAAAAAAAAATTAACTAAAATAAAAAGTGAAAGTGAAATAGCAGGTATGTGATTCTAATTCTATATGTTAAGAAACTCTAATTTTAATAGCCAATGTTCTTTTGAAGAACGAGCCCATTATGTGAATTCCATGGCATGAATACTGATGAATATTGAAGACACGCTTGATTAAAAAGTCATGCACCCGGTAGCAGAGTCAGAGTCAGAATGAATATGATTGATCTAGTGCACGAGAGCGTGATCTCATCCACTCATACACGTACTTAGGGTCTATCGTGAGAAACCTCTGTACCTTCTATGTAATTCTAATCCCTCATGTTCCCCAAGGAAGTAACGAGGAAAGCGGCTCGAGAGCGGGGAGGGGATAATTTGATACTCTAGAACCTTATACAGAAGCGAAGAGTGTGGCGATTTGATCATTAGGTAATTAATATTCTTATATTATACCAAGATTTTCCAACACGATTGCATATGCAGCAGCATCTGATCTCAATTTCAAGATATCAATCAAGGCAAAACGCATTAAAGCTCGAGAAAAATGAATATTTATCCAGACGATTTGTTCTTTACACAGATGTTAGCGCAAACATTTACTGGAAACAGATTATGAAATTATTTTCTTAAGTATGCTATTTTAGTCCCATTAAAAAAGACGTTATTAAACAGAGTAAGAGGATATCATTTGAATCTGTCTCCTGTTTTACGCATTTAAAAAGTAATACTTGAATTGTGAAATTATGGTAAGCAAATTATGTTTACAGAGAAAGACTAGTAATAACTTGATTACATAAATGGTATTAATTTTTATCGCTAAGACTGAAAGTAACTTTTCAATTTAATATATACTACTTTCTTCACTTTCGTTACTTCGAGACCAGTCTCCAAGAACCGAAACCCGTTTTACAGGCAAATCTATAGCTATATAAAAGTTGATAACTTTTAATAAAATATTTCACCATCTTAACAAACAGATACATTACTCGGGGTATCAGTATTCTTCTAGCGCATCAATCAACATTAGGCGTGATGAATCGGGTGACAGTACTGTTCGCGTAAAATAATGAATTACTCTAATGCATCAGATAATCATCTAAAGAATCACTGTCTGAAGCAGTGCAGATTTTTAAACCAAATTGGTCAAAATTAGTGAAAAATTTCTAAAATTATTTCCATAGCGTATATTTTTATAATAATGTTAATAATAGCCAATTCAATTCTGAAGTCAGTTAGTTTTCCCGAATTTAAAAATATTACATTGAAAACAGGGCCTACTTCCGAAAAGGGTCCATCTCCGATTTCCTTGAAACTGCGTATCAATGTATTTAATGCGTTCATTATTACGAATATGATTACGTTTATGTCAGCTATTATGCAAACTTTTTTAAGAGTTTTAAACAAAAGTTATAGATTTCATTGCAATACACATTTTTTATTTCAAGCACTTTTTTTCTACAGGTGATATAGTTTCTGAGAAAATCAGTGATATATCGATTTTTATTTTTAAAAATCCATAAAGGCATATCCATTAGTTTTGACTTTCCTTTACCATAATTTCCTTTTACAATTTTCCTTTACGATGACTCCCATTTGCCATTTCCTTTTAGCATGATTTCTCTTTACCATTTCCATTTACCATGATTTCCCTTAACAATGATTTTCTTTTACAATGATTTCCCCTTAAAGTGTAAAGAGAAATTGTAAAGGAATATTATGGTAAAGGCATATCATTGTAAAGGGAAAAATTGTAAAGGAAAGTCAGCGTAAAGGAAAATGGTAAAAGGAAATCGTGATAAAGGGATCACCATATCTGGTAAAGGGAAATGGTTGATACAAGGAATCTTTACTTTTCTTAAATCACAGCTTTGAATTTTAATATTATTTGATAGTTATTATAGTTAAAAAACCCTTGTAAGAAATTTAACTAGGTCACACATGTAGTGGAATGAGTACAAACATACACATACACACTACAAAGCTCCTCTACGAGGAAGCAAGAAGGTGCATTTTTTTCTAGTTTTTAATAAGCGCCCTAATGGAAATGGATCTTCTTTAGCTTCTTGGCAATTTTCCGTAAAAATCGCAGTTATTCTTGCATAACGGCCCCATCCCGGAAGTTTCTTAGGCCCGAGCAGTGTATCATGCTCGAGTTTCTATATTGTATCTGAGGAATGTTAAAATGAATAGAAAATGCTATCTATCCTTCAATTTCGCAGAGGTACGTACTACACAGGCACAAATGGATGTGAGTGGGTTCGTCGTTTTGCTTGAAAGAGTTATACACGACTGAATAGACCCTGTTGCTTCTTCACACTTTTAAAGCGAACGTAGATTACAACGCCGAGATTATATTCGAAGAGATTATATATATATATATATTATATAGTATATAGTATATACGTTCAAAAGGAAGAACCTCATTTGGAAAATGTACTCAGCGCTTTCATAAAATTCGAATAATTTGAGAGTAATCATACGACGGAAGGTCCGTCGTCTATTCTTCCCGAGATGGTAACACATAGCTAACTTTTATCAGAAAAGTGAAAAACGGGAACCGCCGTCTCCTCTTCCCAGCAGCGTTTCCTTCAGACGTCTTTCTTTATTATCCTCACTGGGGATCGAGGAGCGACAGACGACAGCGTCTTCGACACTTTCTAGGCTTGACTCCCAATGGAAATGACAATTTTCAAGCAGGTACACATTCATCCACTCTCAATTGATTACTCCTTTTAAAGATCTACGAATGAATCGTTAGTGGATTTCCGTAAGCTAGCGATTTATTCCAATAGTGTATAAATAGAATTCCAACGGGACTATAGAGACGTTTCGTTTTGGTAAGCTTAAGAATTAATTCTCATCATTCGCGTGGGTGAGTGTCGGAAAGACATTTTACTACTTTCTTTAGGATGTGTATTTTAAAGAATGGTCGATTCGATAGAGCTTTGAATTATTCAAATCGGAATCACAGCCAGGAAACGGTAAGTCTCTCGGTTCAATCAGTAATTTTAAGCGAAAAACAATTTCCGCTAAATCTGATAATGTCCATCTCACCGAATGAAGTGAGCCTGATGAACATTTCTCACCGTTCCTTTGCATAATGGAAATGCTGCTTTATAGATCACTTGTAAATCGTAGATTTAAAAAAATTATTATGAATAAAAATAAGTTTATCCACATAGACTGCCTCGGAATTAAGGAAGATATTTTGTAATATCATTTTCTCTTTCTTTTTTGTAGTTAAAGATGTCAAATGGCCATTTTAAATGCGCGAAATTTCGCATTCACCAATCGACATTAACGATTTTAATAGGCGACCGATTAGGAATACGAATGGAAAGTCTAAGTCATTCATCGTTAGACTTTGAAATAAATTTGACACCTCGCACCTATAGCAGATACCAAAACCCATTCCGATGGAAATTTTTAGTACCCAAACATACTTATAGTGATGTAAGGTACGTTCCACGGAACATGACTTTTGTCACTTTTCCTCTCATTCAGTAAGTGAAGAAATCAAAACATGTGATTTTATAACGTTTCTGAAATTATGAATGGCGTAGAGTTACTTGATCTTACGTAAGCTACAACATTTTGACAATCATTTGAGAATTGTATAGAAATGTGAAAACAATCCTCAACCTACATTTTATTTTATTACTTCACCAGACTTCACTATACAATGAAATCCCGTGTGGAAAATTTGTTTACTTTATATTTTATTATAAAAGTTAGAAGCCTTTTAATATAATATTTGAAATGTAAATAAGTAAGTATTTATAATAATTTGAAAATATCTTCTGCCAATGGGTAAAACAATGGAAATCTATGTTTATAACTACACTCTCATCTAATTAACACCACATTAGCGTCTAGTTTGGTCCAATTTGGGCCTGACTAGTGCCTAAACCATTTTCCACACGGGATAGAGGGAAAATGAAAAAATGTCGGAACAATATCGACATTTTGTGCGGAAGTTGGAGTAGCTAGTGTTAGCAACCTTCAACTGGCACTTTGAAGATTCAAAGTTACTGAATATTCTATAACATAAATTTAAAAGGAGATTTCGATTGAGCAAGAGGAAGCTACGCGGCACTGTCAAGATCAGAAGCAATAAACTTCCGTCAAGAGACCTTTGCTCGAATAAAACGACTTGTAGCTTGGGGGTGTCTCCAGTAACATGAACTCTCACTTACCCAGATGTCGAAATGTTATAAGAGCTCCAACCTGAAGAACAATGGTGCCTGATATCATTCGTCACCTGGATGTGTACTCACATTTTCTCGAAGGCGGGTGTGGCAACTTTGGGAGCCACACAATAACGGCCCTTCCCGGACAAACAAAACTTCCACGTTTCATGAATACGTAAAGAACACGAGGCATTGTTTACAAACTTAATGTTGCATCTTTTGGGAAAATTTTCTTTTCAAAAAGTATATGTAAATTCATATTTTCCCAAGATCACGCAAAGTATTACATTACTCACCTGCATTGAATTGATATATCTAATTGTAAAAATAATTACAGAAATTTCATTAGAATTAATTGGTCTATGTTTTTAATTTCATGTTAAATATAGTGGTATTTTTCGTTCTTTCTGATGTTATAAGAGCAGCAAGGAGAGTTTTAGAAGTAAGAGAAAAACAAATTTGGTGTATCTTCGAGAGCAAGATGATAACGCTTCATTTGAAGCGTAATTAGTGATATGCATATACCTCACGGTGCTCGGCACTCCGGCAAGTTTAAGAGAGGATAATACTTAAAATACTGCGAAGAAGGATGAAAATAAAGTCCAACGTTGTTCGAAGGATGTAAAACACGAGATGCAGCTTTTATTAGGGGTTGACAAATAGGGCTTGCAACTATGCAGTCAACTTAAAATTGGTAAAAATTATAGGATAAATTTCCGAAAAAGATCTACCTAGGGAACTTTCCCTGAAACTGCGTATACATAACTATTTATTTTGATGCGCTAAAAACGAATATGATAGTGAAAATTGGCGACTAGCCGATTTTCGTGGTAAAATCATGAAAATACCGTCAAAAATCATGGTTTTTTGCTTTTATTTCAGCTATTATGCAAAATTAAAAAAAAAGTTTCAAACAAAAGTCGTAGATCTCATCAAAATACACATTTTTGTTGCAAGCTTTTTATTCTACGATCAGTGATAGTTTCCAAAAATTAAGTGGTACATCGATTTAAAATTTTAAAAAACCCATAAAAGTATATCGGATCCATTATTAGTTTTGGCTTCCCTTTACCATTTGCGTTTACCATATCCCTTTACCACTTCCTTTTAATATGTTTTCCCTTTGTCATATCCCTTTATCATCTTCCTTTACCATTTCTCTTTATGATTTCCTTTTACCTTGATTTCCCTTTGCCATCATAGTGAAAATTGGCGACTAGTCAATTTTTATGATAAGACCATGAAAAAACTATAAATAATTTGCAAAATAAAAAAAAATATTTTATACAAAAGTTGTGTATTTCATCGAAATACAATTCTTTCCAAGCCTTTTATTCTACGATTGATAGTTCAGAGAAAATCAGTGATACATCGACATTCATAAAAAAAAACCATAAACCATGGCTCTTCACATTGTAAAGGGAAATCATAGTAAATGGAAATGATAAAGGGAAATCGTAAAGGGAATTGGTAAAGGGATATAATAAACGGAAATGGTAAAGGGGAACGGCAAAGGGTAATATCATAGTAAAAGGAAATGGCCCAGGGAAATGGCAAAGGCAAATCATGGCAAAGGCAAATCATGGAAAAAGGAAATCATGATAAAGGGAAATAGTAAAAGTAAATGGCAAAGGAAAGCCGAAACTAATAGATGTACCTTTATGGGTTTTTTAAAAATAAAAATCGATGTAGCACGAATTTTGTCAGAAACTATCAGTCGTAGAAAAAAATACTTTGAACAGAAAACGATGATTTTTATGGTTTTTTCATCGTTTCACCGTGAAAATCGAATAGTACTCAATTTTCACTATCATATTTGTAATGAGCAAATCAAAATACATAGGTATACGTATTTTCAAGCAAATCTAAGGCGGACCCTCTTCGGAAGTATAGACCCAAGTTATAAATGAAACGTACTGTTTGTTTCTTTTAAAAATAAATGTATGATCTTCATTGGCTCATTAAACCCTGAAAATGGTCAGAATCATTTCTCCAAATTAATGCATTTTCAGATTTTCTCTCAGGGAATAAAAATGTCATCAAAGGTTTGTATCTGATCTATAGCTCCGAGCTAGAAATCTCGAAAAACTGTTTTAAGGTCTTGCAATTTCATTATGACATGTGTTCTAGTGTTTAGTCTCCGAGAATATTTTCGTTCCTTGCTGAATTTGCGGAAGTAGCGGAAAACAAGACTTTACCGCTCCCGGCATGATTTCACAGTGAGCCAGGTCTGTAACGCGTTTACCGTCTTGCGATGATCGTTAGGTTTGTAGAAGTGTACCTCAATTCACGGCCCGTCCTTTCCTTCTTCCCCCACGTGAGGAATACGAGACGATGCAAAAGCATACGCCATACGCCAACGCTTTGCCGTTCTGCTCCAGGTACCAAGTGTACTGACGTCTCCCTTCGAAAACGGCCAGTTTCCGCGTGGACACCACTTGGCCAAGTTCGTAACTGGTTCCTATAAAGTGATACATTTATCGTGCACGCAATATGCGGATGTCGTGGTTCGCGATTGCTCTTTTCGTTATTGTAGGTGAGTAAGTGTTCCAATTATCTCTTTAATTGATACTCCCTAAGGTCTACATCTCTTACGTTTTCATAATCTATAATGTCGTTGCTATGAAAGTGAGTCTTTGGATACACTGCACGTGACAATGGGTGAAATGAGTGTGAAATGTTTCAGAAATGAGTGAAAGTTCGGAAAAGAATTAAACAAATTGGAAATATCCCATGGGAATCAGGTACAAGCAAATGAAGCGGAAGAATAGTAGGACTCGGAATCTGCGAGTGCAAACGTATTCGAGAATGTCGCCTCGGATATCTAACCCAATCCAGTTGAGCGTAGTTGACTCTCGACCACGAGAAGATAATACCAGGGGAAATCAAGCGTCCTCTACTTTTATTTGCATAAAATGATGGGACTAGCACATCATGTGCGGCTATTTCAGGTCCTTGGTGTCTCCTGCTTTTTCACACCTTGTTATTTCCCGAATCAAAACTTATTATGACACCAGTTGCATCGAAACTCAGTGAGAAGAATGCTCAACTAGAATTTCCTCCAAGTGAGATCGTGTTCCATATCTTCATGAAGATGCTCAATTAAATTAAAATACCTCTAAATTATTCAACCGGAATGAAAGAAATTTGAAGTTAATTAGCAATGTTAGCATAATTTCGTGAAAATGAAGAGCAATCAGTTACTACTTTAGAGTCATAATAGAGATACTCTTGATTTCTTTATGGAAATGTTGATTAAATTATGACGGGGAACTGTACAAGTGGGAAACGCCTCCTTTCGGCACGGAATTCACCGACACGTGATGAGCAAGTTTAGAAACGTGATGCTATAAACGAGACATAAAGCACGATTCCTTAACTCTTGGTTCGGTATAGAAGCTGATGTAGACTTTCCTTCGAAAGCTCTTTCCATCATTTACCCTCATTGAGAGCCCCTCGTGAAACGTTGACGTGACGAGTCTTCGATGCTTCTGAATCTTTTCTTTTTGCGAAAATTCTCTCAAAACAACAAACTGTTTTGATTGAATAAAAGAATACTTTTAAAGTAAAATCCCAAATTCAAAAAATTTAAGTAGCCCAGATTAAAATCTTTTTAACGAATATCATACTATAATAGAAGATTTTCCAAACAGAATTTCGTATCTGAGCTTTGTCCGTCAAAGGTTTAATTACTATTCTTTTTTCACCATTTTCCACAATCCTCGAGAGGTTAATTAATGACACTCCTCCAGTGTGAGAATTTTCCTAATTATTCTGATTTTTATTCTCACATCTCGAGGACATTTTTTTCTCCCTTATATACCTTATAAAATCTGAAGTAAACAGAATATATAATAAAAGACCTTCCATATGTTTCCACGTAATATGCCTACGACGCGAAGCTCTTGAAAAATCTTTTCAATGCTAACTTCGGTACAGCTTCACTGTGCGTTCATGTGAATTTAAGCAAGGAAACCCTTTTGCGAATTTTCCCCGCAATGGCTTGCACATATTTATATATATATATATATATATATATATATATATATATGCATATGGTATATATACACATATAAAAATAATAGTAATAAAAAAATTGACCGCCGGACTCGGCGCTAATACGGTTTTTTTCTCTGTGGACACAGAGGTGGAGTAGCAAACAGGTAGGCGAACGCTATCTACGATTGATGCACGCTACAAAGGTCTGTTCACACGGAGATTGTTCGTCACATTCTAACCACGTCCAACACCTGTGTTTCAACCCCCAACCCCGAATCCCCTTGCCCCTATTGTATCTCTTCAACAGCGGCCCAGGGCAACTCACGCAATTCTCAATGCATACGGCAGCATCCGTGCAGAGTATGGTATATCAACCAGTATACTTCTACCTACCTGATCACCATAAAAATTTATAGACCCTCGTTGGCGACCGTAAATTGTATTATCGAAGCGCATATTCCATCGCATCCACAACCCCTCAGTCCGAACCCTCTTTTGAACTGCAAGCCCCTGCCCTAGTACGGGTAGGGTTTTAAAATCAACCCCCACTCTCTGATCACAGCGATAACCTCGGCAGACTGAGAACAACGAGAGGAAAGTCGAGAGGGATTGAATATTTTCTACAAGTAAATAGGGTCTTTGGAGTTAATGCGCCCGGTGTTTTATGTTTTTTAGTAACAAATAAAACAAATACTTTCTCATTGATGATCAGAAGGTAAAAAATTTGAAAATTTTAAAAATTCTCATTGCATTGTTATATATTCTTCATATGTATAAATTATAACATTTGTTTTTCAACTCAGAAGAAAAGAGAAATTTATTTACTTAAGGTTTTATCAACCTTAAAGAACACATGCTTATCGATCAGGTCGGATCTGACTCCACTTATCACTTTCTTCGTAAATTTTCAGACTTTTCGATCATCATTTATGATCTAATTAGTTCAAATTTTAATCTGTCTATATCTATCTTTTTTTTAAGACGTGCGATGATTCGTATACATCGTACTAATAGATCTTTTTTACAAATGTTTGTAAAGAAGAAAAATATTAGAAATGTTATAAGGGGAAGATGTCCTATGTAATCGTGAAAATAGGTTGCAACTTGAGTATAGATGATAAGAAAATATCTTCAAAAAGATATTTAATGAGAAAAACCCATTGAATATAATCATTTTAAAATATAAAAAGCAATTATAATTCATTAAAAATTAGGTAAAAAGTAATAAAAAGGGCATCAAGATTACTGGAACTAAACGATTATACTGGTATACGTGTACCTTAAGTCTGATAATTTTTTTTTATCGAAAAAAGTCATAAAGATAAATTGCTCGACATTCTGAGTGGCATGGACATTGTAAATTTTCAAAATACTCTTCCTTTTTGAACTTTTATCCAAAATGGCTGGCTAACGAACTTGACCTTCATTTTAGGGGAACTATGTTAAAAGAGTATACCAAAGGCCAAGCAAATCTCTGATAAGAATGTCTACCATCCAGTAGACGAAAAAATTAGTTGATGGTTGACGAATAATCATGCAACAACAGTTTCATATTAATGCATTATTCACGCGGAATTATTATCTTTCACGAATTTAAGCGAATGGAGTAATTATCATATAAAAAATATAGTTTCCATAACTTTGTGTTGGCAGTATGTAATACAAATTTTTCCTAAATCGAACATTCTTTTCGAATTCTCGGTAAATTTGCGATTTTTCCGTATTCTCGGATCGCTAGGCACCACGTCCTGGCGTATTGTCGTTAAAACAATGATTTAATTGTGGAAGATCAATATTTGAATTACGGGAGATTGAAAAACTGTTTAATTAAATTCAAGAACGAAAATGAAATATAAAAACGTGCACGTGCTGTTTGTGAAATTTTTAACACGCTGAGAATAAAAATATAACATGAAAAGAAAATTAAGCACGTGGGGTAATAGAAAGTACCAAGAAAATGGAATAACGAGATAGATATACGAGTATAAAACCCAGGCAAATTACGATGCATAAATGTCGTCCTTATAAGAAATTCATGTGTATTGGCGTGAGGAAAACGCATGCATTGTATATGCCTCGTCATCACGAGACTTAAGGGCATTTGATATACTTAGAAAAATTATTAATTTTATTCATGTTCAAATTACCCAACTTTACGGCTACAAAAATAAATACCAGTTTAGCCTGAAACTTTGGGAAACGGTAGAGAGCATTGGAAAGGACCGTTACTGTCTCCTTTTATTTTGCATGATGAGAAAAAAGTTTTTTTTTCTTGTTAAAATTAAACTTTTGATAACAGCTTTTGAACATGTGTCATAACTTACCATATGAGCAAAAAATTTCAAGAGTCGTTTGGCTCACAAAACTATGAGAAAGTTATTTTACTTCCATAACTCGTCAAATCTCTCCAAATTTCTCAACATACCGATAAATCTCTTGAAACCTCTTTATCCATTAAAATTACTTAAAGTCCTATGAATTTTATCGTATTCAAAATCGATTTTTGACAAGTTTCGGGACACAAATATTCTGAAGGCACAAAAAAAACTAGAAGTTTTGTCAAAAATTCGTTTATTTGATCTAAAAATTATTTTAAAAAATTTAGGGGTGTTTTTCAGTGATAGGAGTTGATTTTGGGAAAATGATTTTTACGTATTTCAAGAGCCCGAAAATTGCAGCCTGAAATTCTGGCATAGTTTGTTTTGTCAAAAAAGTATTTTTTAAATTGAGGGGTGGTTTTCAGAGTTAGGGGTTGATTTTGGGAAATTTAGTTTCGTGTATATCAAGAACCCAAAAATAGCCTAAAATTTCGAAGTAGCTTGTTTTGTCAAAAAATTATTTTTCAAAATTAAGAGTAGGTTATCAATGATAGGGGTTGTTTTTTCTTATTTCGTTTTTCGGTATTTCAAGAGTCCAAAAATCTAGCATAAAAAAATATTGATATTCCGTTGTGCAGGTGTCAGCTCGCAACCTTATACGATAAACGAAAATTAAAAAAGGAATTTTCTCTAAAACATAAAAAATACATAATATTACAAATATTAATTTCAAAATAAAGAATGTAATTGTTTTTGTTGAAATTATCTCGTCTATTAGAAAGCAGACTATTAATGAATTAAACATTAACTCCCAGCAGTGACTTATTTTACAAAGCAAACTAGTTGCTTAAGCTGCTAATGATGTAATTAAACTTTAATGCAAATCATAGGGATCGCATGGATACGGAATAAAGTTACATATAGAGGTTCGCTAATTGTAATTACACGCAGTGAACTGTTCAAAGTCAATCAGAAAATTTTATTCCCGCAAAAGTCATAATTATTACTTGATAACATAAGTACTCTCTTCAACTCACCGTCGAGTTGACTTTCGTTCATTTTTGAAATTTTTAATCAACGGCCGTTTACTGTAATTATTTCTTTAATTAAAATAATTTTGGTCAAGCTAAAAGAAATATAAACTATATAAAACGAAATATATCTGTTAGAAATTTATATCGTAATTCTCTGTCTCATCACAGAAAAAAAAAGTCTTAAATTCATGTAAGACTTGTTTTTAGATTTGGCTTAAATTAAGTGGATAACTAAATT
>JAUESI010000018.1:8338746-8360205 GCA_032275145.1 Synergus laeviventris | reverse complement strand
CTTAGGGATACTTTTAAGCCCGTGAAACGGCTTCTTTTTAGTTCTACAAGCGTTTTCTTTTGAAACCTTAACTGTCAACTAGTTTTTAGATAAAATGGTCTTTTTTTTGTTACACCTTAAAATTAGTTCAATCTTGAGCTTGAATTAAGACTTTTTTTTTCTGTGATGTCACTGGAGCTTTATGCTGTTACAGTTACTTTATACGGTTTAGAAATTTCTGTTACGCAGTGACAGAATTTCACATAAGTTAGAAGTAAAATGAATTTTAGTTTCTATAATCTGTATATTAAGGCTGAGGTTGGTATATGAGGAAAGAAAATTTCGTTTGCAACGTCTATTTTTCAATAATTTCTAACAATTCTAACAAATATGCATACATGTACCATATACTAGAATTGTTAGAAATTATATGTCAAAATAGTCGTTACATACAAAATTGGCTTTCCTTTCACTAATCTCACTTTTCTCAAGACGTCTCGACTTATAGACTGTACACTTTTTCCTGATAAAAGATCCTCCTAATCGTCAATCTAATTTTCAATGATAGCATACTGAAAAAAACTTTCCATCAAAAGCCGGATACACAACAGCTGATTGCGCATACCAGCAATTTTATGTTACCATGACATATGGTATATTTTTCAAACCTGAGACATAATTTCTGCATTTTATGCCACAATTGATCTCCTAATTTCATGAAAAATTTAGTAAATTTACTACAAAAGTATCATAAATTCATATTCTGTGACAGACATATATGTAAAATTATGTTACATCTGTAACTAAAAAGTATCAGAAAATTATGAACTTATTATTCGTATAAATATTAAACTATTAAAATTTCGAAATTTTCTTTAGAGCTCTGAGTAGGTTTTATACATACATTGAGAGACTTTTTATTTGAATAAATGATAAAAATGAATCTGAATTTAGCATAATATCGTTCCAAAATAGGGAGAACCGAGGTTTTATTACACTTATTCGTATATTATAGTACCGAAACTTAATATTATCATACGAGTATTTGAAACACGAAGATGACAAAGTAGTATTTTAAATACGAAATATTATTATTCTCCATTTTAAGAATTAACACTATGAAAAAATGATATTCTTTTTACTGAGCTTTCGAAAAATAATTTGAATAAGAAAAATAGTAAATATCATAATCAGCATAATCTCGAATATTTTTTTTAAATTGATGTGAAACCTGAGACAAAAAGTTCGCTGGTCGAGAAAATTATAATTATACTTTTTTATTTTATTTCTATTCTCTACTTCAAAGTCTGTCGAGATTTTTCAACACCGAAATGTTATGTTTCACAATAATTGTCAAGTGACGCCGCTTTACTGAGATTTTTGCCACATATACCATAATGTAAGTTATCCGTGGGGTTTAGTTATTATTATTAGGGACAAAATGCGTTAGTACTTTAGGTAAGTTAGGTTCGAATCCCGCCGCAGCGATTCCGATTTTTCATAACGATTAAACGTGCGATTCTGTAAGTAGTGAATACGTTAACTATATATAATAATAAAAATAATTATTATACGCGTGTTTCCGTATTTCATTGTATTTAATTTGTGTATATTTAGTTTGTTCTGATAGCGGTTAAATCTTTTGGTGGAGTGAGTTATTTTTCATATAGTCGTTTGAGATTCTCATATGCTTTTTATGACAACTTCAAAAGATGTTTTCACTTTCTCGAATAAAATATATTACTATCGTTTTAACCTCACTTGTTAATGTAACATCCTTTCCATTTGTTCAAAAAAAATATTAATTTTGCCGGCTGAAATACACTATATTTATTTTTGATACGCTAACCCTATTTTCCCTATTTTGGAACGATGTTATACTAAATTCTCATTCAATTTTATTATTTATTCTAATAAAAAGTCTCTCAGTGTATTTATGACCTTTAAAGGGTAAAAAAAAAAATTTTTTGAAATGGGGGCTAACTTCATGCCCCCCCCCCGCTTTTGAAAAATGCACAGTTCTAGAATTCCTGATGATTTTCGGAAATATTCCCGGCGAATTTACCCCAAAAAAATTGTCTAGAAAAATAGCTGTCCCTCCACTTTTTCAAAAAAAAAAAAAACAAATTTTTCTTCGTATCATTTTATCTTCTTCAGAGATTTCTGAGTTCCCTAAAAAATAAATTTAGAAAAATTCAAAATCCTAAAAGATCCTGAGAGTTCTGTTCCTCCCCAAAAAAGAGTTCTGTCGAAAAGTCCTATACCATTTTTCCATCAACTCAACATCCAAAAATCTACGGGACTGTCAAGATATAAAAAAATGTTGATTTAAAAATTTTTGAGAGTTCAAAGATTTTTGATGAAATATTGTTTTTTTTAATGTAATATATTAATTAATAATTAAAGTCTCGTAGATTTTCGGCTTTTGAGTTGATCGAAAAATGTTATAAGACTTGTCGACGGAACTGTTTGGCTCTCAACAGAACTCCTGACACTTTTGAAGAAAAATGTTCTTTGCGATATTATAATTTTCAAAATGCTGCAATTTTTAGAACTGTGATAAGTCTACTCAGAACTCCGAAAGAAATACAATATTTCAAAAGTGGGAGGGGGGGGGGCATAAAATTAGCCCCCATATTTAAAAATTGATTTTTTTTTACCCTTTAAGGTCACAAATATGTGTAAGACCTGTCAGGAACTCCTAGCTAGAACTATTGAAGAGGAATTAACTCAGACTCAGAACTCTAAACTGAACTGTCTGTCATCGAAAATGAGGGGATTGTGTTTATGAGGCAGGATTTGACTTGAATTAATTAATGTAGGTGATCTAGAGGCGCAGGGTGTTTATAGAAGCTTAAGCTTTAACAGTCGGCGTATTAAAATTGAGAATAAATAATTAAATGTTCAAAGTTTTCCTGTCATTTATAATAATATAATAATAATTTCACTCCAAATTAAGGGTCTCGATTTATTTGCAGAAATCACCTTTCTCATGTAAATATTGAATCAGAGTGTAATGCATAAGTATCACTCGAGCGGTGATGGTTATATTTTCTTGCCACAAAGTAAGAACAATTGAGAGAAATTTTTAATTTAAATAATGGTGTCTTCACAGCTTCAATGAGAAATCTCGTCTATTTCAACGCAAATACTCTACTCCAGACAATTCACAAGTGTCACTATTAGTTCGGATTAAGCAAGCGAGTAAGCATTTGCTTGAGAGTCACCAGATGGTGGACGTGCATTCGGACGGCAGCGAACCTGACACATATTATTCAATATGCAAACACGCTTGTTTTGCATGTCTGCATAATATCGTATGTATGCATATATACAATCTGCACTAATTCCATTAAAACACATACTAAATATGGCAGAGTGATAATCAAGAATGGACACGTGTCATTTCTAGAAAAGAAAATAGCAACAATATGTACCAATTGTACCATTGTACCATACTCTAGCTGATGAGATAATTGCAGCAGATTTAACAAGTGCATGGTTACGAGTGTACAAGGAAAAAATCTCACAATTGTTGCTATTTAAGAAGGAAAGATTTATAAAAGTTGTTTAAACTGACGCTTGCGTGTACCTATAACAATAATAAACAGAAAGAAAATCAATTAATACGGCGACTGAAGAGTTTTCTAAGCTGACTTGCGAAATAATATTTTTTTTTTCAAATGTTTTGAGAAACTCTAAAGTGAACTCTCACCGTTCAAGTGAAGAAGACTTAGGGTGCCAATAACTTTAATGGAAGTTTTACAAATCGCAGAAACTTATATTCTCGTTGCTTTGAAAAAGCAATTAACAAACTGTCAATGGTTCGCTTTTCACAATCATCATTAATATAAAGAAATATCAAAATCTTATATATAATAAAAAAGAGATTGTGATCATATGGCGTATTTCGAAAGAATTCAGAAGATTGTCGAAAGTTACAAGATATTAAAGCAATTTAAAAATATTTTTAATAGAGTTTATAAGATTTTAAAGACATCAAAAACATCTTGAAGGATTTAAAAGAGTTTCCAGATTTTTGAGACTAAAGTCAAATGATTGAAGATTAAGATATTTGAATATAAAATTTTTTAAAATTATCATAAGCATAAATGTTTTTAAAAAAAGTATATGTACCATATATAATTAAATGAAATATTGACAAAAGATTTATTTGGAAGTTAACTTTCGTTACCTTGATGTCGATAGACTATAAGACATCTTAATAAGTGCGCTGAAGTGGGAAAGTATTTGAGTATAAGGGCCAATCAATGAAAGAATCACACACGGCGTTATACGAAAGACAAAATTCGAAAGTCGCAACGGACCTGAAGTTTACGAGAAAGAAATCGCTTTCCATTTCTCGTTTTCTCCAAATACTGCATTGAGTCAACCTCTTTTTAATTAAAAGACAAATCGAAAGTCACGCCTGGAATGCATGAAATATGCACATGCACAGAAATATGAATTTTAATGTAAACTAACGAAAAATTACAGAGAAAGGTGAATGACAGTGATAAATATTCTCAGTTTCCACCTTTTAGAACAAATATATCTGCTTTAGGGCAGAACATAAATAAATAATTTTCAAATTCCTCTGCAAGAACCGCAATATACATCCGCGTGAAAAAATGGCAAAGGCATATCACGACTCACACAGGGAGTAAAGCAGATCGAGCAAATAATATTCAACCGAACTCTCTCGTTTCAACTATGTGAACACAGGTTTTATTTGCTAGAGCGAACGAAACGCAAATCGAAACGTTGGCCTGTTATTAATAGTGCGCCAGCGTAAAGCGACTGTTAGATATGAGTTTTCAGAAACAAGTTAAAACGATTTGAAATATACAGATGCAATGACCATCCATCCTATCCTCCCAGGTCTTCATACGGATTTACTCTCGCTCAAGGCAAAAACTTACCGTTGATTTCCGCGCTCAAACGTTAGAACGAAACCAACGAAACCAACGAACAGCCGCTCGCTCGCTTTATTCCTTTCCATCAACAAGAAAGAAGCTAGTGGTTCGGACAATAACATTTTTGGTTCTATAGCATACCGGTTTTTTATAACAACGTTTTGTAACTTTTTATAACTCAGATTCAAAAGAATTCAAAAGAACTTAAAAGAAACTTCAGGTGAACTCATCAGAATTTAAGGTCAGTTCAAAATAATTCTACGTGAATTTAAGAAAATATCAATTTCATATTAGTTCAAGATATTGTGAATGATTTTAAAGAATTTCAAGGGAGTTGTAAGGATTACAAAAGATTTAAAAAAAAATGACAAAGAAAATTGAAAGAAAATTGCTAAAAATTTGAAATGGCTTTAAAATATGTTAAGGATTTCAAAAGAATTCAAAAGATTAAAAAATATTGCAAGTATAAAATAAAAATATTTTTACGTTTAAAAGATTGAATTTCTTATTATTTTAATTATCCCGAATATTTTTGTCAAACCACAAATGACCACAAAAGCGAAAAGGTAACAAATATGTATTTGGTTTTTCAACCAAAAAGATATAGATATAGTTGAGTTTCCAATCAAATGAGTTGGAAAATTGTACACTATATTGTCTAAATTAGGGTACTTTAGGAACTAAATCTTGTAAATAGGGGACATTGTGGACCTAGGCTCAATATAGGGGTCAATAGCGGATAATATAGGGACAACAATACAAAATTTGGCCGCACGAATATTCTCTTCTCAATAACAGAATATTGCAAATATGAATTTCGATTCTTTCACTTTATACGACTATACATATATATATATATATACCCTCAATTTGAATGTGGTGTGCAACAAGACTTCTGTTCTTTTCTCGTTTTCGTTCATTTCATTCGTAAACATTTCATTCGTAATTTTCATCTTCCACCGCTATTTTGTGAATTGCTTTTATCACCTCCGAAATTACGCGAGCGATTGGTTGGTTTGTCGCACATAACCGGAACCAGTACACGTAGGATCTATCGCATTTTATGGTATGCAGTAAAATTTGCGACGGTACAAAGTTATGAATTTGCTCCTCTCGACTATAGGATATTTTCACATTTCTCCTGGCAACTCGCATCCTATGTCGATTCTACTACCTCTATGCAGCTCTTCGCCGCTCTCTTCGACCCCAGCAGTCTCGGCTCGGTGATTACGGCTTTATGACTCGCGATACCCTTCATCCAAAATATGCTTTTCTGAATTCTGGGCGCGTTGGGTATGGCTGGTCACTCATGCAGCTTGGTTATATGAGATATGGAATTATATTGAATCGTCGGGCAGGGGGTTGCAAAATTATTATCCTCCAGCCTGCGGAGGAATTCAGTAAACGGAAAAAAAATATGCAATCATGGTCGTCTACAACCGTCTTCATGCAAAATATGTGAGATGAAGGAAAGCGGAAACGTATTATATTACCATTTTCTGCTTTCATATTCTCATCTTATACAATGCAATATTATACTTACTCTATATATTAATCACTCTTTTAATATGAATCAGCGATAATAAATATTGAAAAGCAAGCAGAGAAATGAATCTGTTAAAGTTATAAGTTCATCCGTAATATATCCGCGAATAAATCATTTTCTTATTTAATAATTGTTTTTAAGATATTTATTTTTATGGTTTATCTCCAAATAATAATCTGTAGAATTCACAGATTTTTACGGCAGAAATTTTTTGTAGAATTTACAAACATAATCTGCTGTCCCTAATCCAGGAGATTAATTCTGTAGATTCAACAGATTTTTTTTCTGCGTGAGTGAATGTCGGAAGATTCCAAATTCAAATGAGAAGGTATTGGTTTTTTTTTACATTTATTGGATTTTAATAAATTTTTTAAAGCTGTGATACCATTATATTTTTATTTATTTACTAGCAGAAATGTCTTTATCTAATTTCAAGGGATTTTACAGAGATATTAAGTGATTTAAGTGAATTTCAAGATTTTTATTTTATTTTAAGAAACTTTAAGGAATTTTAAGGGGTTTTAAGAGATTTGAAGTAACTTCAACGGATTTTTAGAAGAATTCAAAACAGTTTCAAGAGTTTTAAAAGAATTTGACAGAAGAGTTATATAAAAAGATTAATTGATCCAGAGATTTCTATATAAGATTTCAAGAGATCTTAAAAAATTCCATCAGATTTTAAGTGACTTATTTTAAAGGAATTTTAAGAGATTTCATATTGTTGTAATGAATTTCAATAGATTTCTAAATAATTCATTTATTTACTTGTTGAAATTTATCCGGCGTTCCTCGAGATTTTAAGATATTGTAAATGACTTTAAAGAATTTGAAGGGTTTTAATAGGGATTTTCAGTGATTTTAGTGAATTTCAAGATATTTTAAAGAGATAAAAAAATTGTTATGGAAAGGATGGTCTAGAGATTTCTAATAATTTCACAAGATTTCAAAAAATCGCAAAGGATGTTATCAGGTTATAAGTGACTTTAAGGAATTTCAAGGGATTTAAAGAAATTGCAAAGAATTTATTCTACTCTCTAAAATGGAATCAGTGGATGTTCACTAATTTTCAGTGACTCTCTATAATATTGAAAACTTCACTGACATATCCAGTAGATTTCTCACCGATTAAAATAGAGAAAAAAGATTCACTTAAAATCAGTGCAATTTGACTGGAATCAAATCCCTTAAAATCCTTTAAAATTAGTTGAAATTCTTTAAAATATTTTTTATGTTTTTTAAATGACTTAAAATCGTTTAAAATATTTTGAAATCTCTTGAAATTCGTTAAAATTAGTTAAAATGTCTTGAAATATGTTTTAAAAAAAACCTTTTTAAATCCTTAAAATCAATAAAAATAAATATAAATAATACAATATATTAAATATAATACAATAAATATTTTTAAATAGTCTAAAATTCCTTAAAATTTCTCAAAATTTGATTTAATCAAGAGAGTATGATACCTTTCTTGAAATTAACAAAATGCTTATACTCAGTGGATAAAATTTTTGAATTTAAAGTTTGAATCATAAAAAGTATCTTTTTGGTAGTTGATTACTATCAATAATTGTCCAAGCGCGCGTATAATATCGCTAGTATTGTAACTATAATACAAATTCAATAATAATATATTACAAACTAAAGAATTGAAGAAACTTTTTAATCAATGTTTGTGAATATAGTTTGCAAGTGTCAAGAACGGGTCCGTTCGTCCCTCCCCCCCCCCCACCCGTCGATTGCCAAGTGAAGCCAACACCTGTTAATAGGAGCCAGACTGGGAAGGAGGTTGTAAGGTGTTTTGTACACACGAGGTAAGCAGGGTCGTTTTCGCGGCCAGGGTGCAACAGACGGCGGTGTCAGGCATGCGACTGGATAAGGGGTAGGCAAAAGAGAGGGATGTTGATGAGAATTAGGGGTGGAAGGTCGGAGGGGATGAAACCAAAAGGGGGTTCTGGTGGTGGAGAGCTGGAGAGTTGCAATCTGTTCTCGATGGCTCCCATACCAAGTACTGTGTGGTTACCACTTTACAGTCCTCCCCTGTAAATTCGACCTCCGTTTCACTCACCCCTCACCCGTCCCTCTTTCTCTTATCACGCCCACACTGTCCTATTCTCTCTTGCCACACTCCCTTCCTCACACAAAACAACGAGCAGAGCACAACCTATCAACGTCAGGGTAACCGCATCTACCTACCTGTCCGCGGGACATTATCATCCGAATTCGGTTTTGTTTGCTAAGATCGATCTTGCTCGAGTTCGATTTCTATGACCGAAGGTTAATTTCATAAACTATCTCACGTCACTTACAACTTGAACGTACTACGATACCAATTACCAGAAATTTAATGAAAGCAAAATACAGTCAATAAGAAAGAATTTTTTAAAGTTTACAAAATTACTATTTCTACAATTAATAACAAAATCTCGTCAAATTCATACAAGAGGCAGATTTATTTATTAGAAAGCATGCGATGACAATGAAAACTTAAAATTTTTTAAAAATTTAAGATCACCACCAATTTTTTTTTTTTTTAACTAATTTTGTTTTCTCGATGAAAACTTATCAGGTGTCAATTAAAAGGCTACATTATTGGAAAGAAACATATTTCGTAGCGCAAGACAGTCAAAATTTAAAAAAATAAAAAATTTTGCCTTATGGAATAACCAAAAACTCGAACTTTCTATGCTTTTCGTTCTAAAATTTTTAAAATTTGAAGAAATATTAATTGTGTTGTTACAAAATGTATGGTTGAAAGTATATCTCAAAATTTTCACCAAAGTAAAAAGGGCGCCTCATTACTATTTTCAAAAAGTAGCACCTGTTGCAAACAAGCTGGAAATGGTCAAAGGTCTGAAATCTGATTCCTCTTTTGGAGATTGTAAACGTTTGATGATTCAACGGAAGGATATTCCCGAGTTCGTCAAAAAAGGGATTGAAGACTTTGTTTCAGTCAAAAAAATGCATTTTTTTTAACGGTTCGGGGTTCTAAGTTCCTTTCTCAGCCAAGACCCAGTGGACTGGGTAGTGCTCGAAAATTACCATCAAAGTCTGCAGAAATTGAAAAATCTCGCAAGTTTGTAAACGAAACGGCAGAGAGGGGAGTCAAATTAATGACCGATTAGAACAAAAGCTTAACAATTAAAAACGAAGACCAAAAACAGTATTTACTACAAGTTGTAAATGATTGTCCCCGTCACTTTTTGGGTGTAAAGCTGCAGTTCTACTGCGAATGTTGTTCCTTGAAACTGCGTTCAGCTAGCACCTCCACAATGAAATATCAATATTTTTTTTATGACAGGATTTCGGGCTAATTTTGGGCGGTAATATCGATTTGTAGGCACCTTTATTTTCATCAGAAAAACAAAAATTTGAGTGGAGGTGCTGAGTGCTCGAGCAGCTATCACCTCCAGTATATAAAAACATAAAAATTTTTAAATCCAATGATACCTGATTTTCGGACTATTTTCGGGCTCTTTAAATATCGAAAAAACAAATCAGAAAAAAAAAACCCTATCATTAAGAACCAATCCTCAATTTAAAAAAATAAGTTTTAGAAAAAACAAACTACTTCAGACTTGCGGGCTATTTTCGGGCTCTTGAAATATTAAAAAATTAAATTAGAAAAATAGTTTAGAAAATAGCCCGAAAATAGTTTAAAAATTTGGTATAGTTTGTTTTATCGAAAAAGTTTTTTTGTCAACAAATTCTTTCTCCAAATTGAGGGTAGGTCGATAATGATAGCGGTCGAATTTTTGAATTCGGTTTTTTGGTATATCAAGAGCCCGATAATCAGGTATGATTGGATTTTCAAATTTTAGAGTTTTTATATACTGGAGGTGCTATAGCTGCTCGAGCACTCAGAACCTCCACCCAAATGTTTGTTTTTCTGATCAAAATAAAGGCGGAGCCCAAAAATCGACATTACCGCCTAAAATTAGCCCATAATTAGCCCGAAATTCAAGAGTAATTAGCTATGTTGAAATAGTGTTTTTAAAAATTGATGGTTGGTTGTTCGTGATAGGAATTGATTTTGGGAAAATAATTTCTGCGCATATTAAGAGTCCGAAAATAGACGAAAATTCTGGTACCGTTTGTTTTGTCAAAAAATTATTTTTCAAAATTGGGGGGTTGTTTTCAGTGATAGGGGTTGATTTTGGGAAATTGATTTTTGCGCATTTTATGAGCCCGAAAATAGCCCGAAATTCCGAAGTCCTTTTTGTTATTAAAAAAGTTTCTATTTTAATTGAGGGCTGGTTGTCACCTGAAAAGTTGTCATCGAGAAACAAAAAAATAATGAACTTTAAAAAAAAATTGTTCAGTCATCTTGAATTATTTCAAAATTTTGAGTTTTCATTGTCATCACGTACTTTCTAATAAATAAATCTGCCTCTTGTATGAATTTGACGAGATTTTGTTATTAATTGTAGAAATTGTAAGTTTGGTTCAAATTTAGGGGTCCACCATTTTGTAAATTTTGAAGAAAAAAAAAAAAAAATTTCGTTTAGATATATTTTTTCAACATAGTCTAAAGATCATAATTGCTGAGAACCAAAGGATTCCGATAAAATCTCAAAAAATGATCTGCATTTGAAATTGGACGGGACAACAATTTTCCCCAGTTAATTGCCCAGGCTTTGAGGCAGATTTTAATATTAACCGATTTCGATACAATTTGATAGAGATCATTTTTCTGTAATGCTGACGAAATAGGGAAATAGAAATTCGAAAAAAAAAATCACCAAGAGTAAATAAAGACAACCGTAATGTCCACACAGAAAAAACAAAGGATAAAGTTTACATCAATTTCAGGTGAAAGATTCACTGCAACAAAAATTAATCTCATGGAATAAACTTTAGACAAAGCCGTGCGAAAAGTAGGAAACTTACTGAAATTTCATTTTAAAAATAATTGTACTTATCGCGGACGAATGAAAACATATTTTTCGATAATTAAAATGAAGGACTTGACACCAGTACAAAAGTTCTTATATTAAAATAATAGGATCGAATACTTGTAATATATTTCACTCATTAGGAGTTGACGGAAGTTGACTCGAGAGTGGATTTAATTTGTAAATTTAAAAAAAATTTTACTTGTCTAAAAATAGGATACCTTAGAGATTAAATGTTGAAAATATGGAACATTAGGGATCTCAGCTGAATATAGGGGTCAATGGAAGATATAGAGACCAGTCTGTGAGGCCTGTTTATACTGAATAATACCAACTTAAGGATCGCTTTGTTCGGTAGAGAATTAGGAAGCTGTGCACGTTCTGCGTACATCCCCTTGCAATTCCGGAAAACTAGGAAAAGTAGTGGACACACGTACATAAACTTGTGTAGACGGACAACTCGATCCGGATTGCAGCAGCAATTAAGTTTTACGGTCGCGCATCGGGGACCTGTTTCGAACGCGTCGATGGTCTCTCGTAAACTCCAAGTCGCCGGAGGCAGTTCAACCCTTTTCCCAGGATGACGAGCTAGGACAGAGGCAATGGCTCTAATCTTCTCGTCGGACGTGTTTCAGCTCAAGATCGCTTCGGCGGTTCCACTCAATTTTCCATTTATCGCAGACGAATACCACCCTCTACGAACCGCCAACTCCAATCGATTCTTTTGCATTTTTTTTTTCTTCACTTTTAATTAGTTTCATTACCCTTCATTACCACTGATCCACAACGATCTTAAATAAAAGAAGTTTTATAAAGGTTCCAACAAGGTATAGAAATATCTAATAAATAAGTTTTCAAGATAAAGTAGAATACATTGAAAAAATTATTTTAAAAAATTGAAAATTTTTCACCCTCATTAAAAAAAATTCAAATAAGTTTGACATCGTGGTGTTCACTGAAGTCAGCATAAAATAAAAAAACTCAACCATTGATAAAATTGGTTTGGAAAAGGAAGCTAGGAAAGGCTCAATAACTTTTTTCAAGGACAACAAAAGGGGTTTAGAAAAAATATATTGCAAGAGGAGTGGAAAAAATGATGGTAATAAAGGCGCGGTTTAGGAAAGTGATTCGACGGGGAGATTTGGAAAACGCATTTGAAAAAAGAAGCTTGTAAAACTGAGCTTCTAAAATGGTGAAAAAATGATTGAAAAGTGGTTTGAAAAAAAGGGATTAGAAAAGAGAGTGGAAAAAGTGATTTGGAAAACTGCAGTTGCATAATTAATTTCCTGTTAATAATGTTGTCTCTATAACTGAACCGTTTTTGGTACTTCTTCATGAGCGTTTAAAGAGCAATCAAATTCTTTGGATAAAAAATAGTAGAGTAAAAGTAAAGCGAGTGTCTAGATGTCCATCTGCGATTACACCGTAGGCTCGACTCGAAGAAATTAATTATGCATACCTAATGGAAACAGCAGCTGGCCCGTAGCCACGCTTACCTGTTGCTCCAAATCGTTTGTGTGCAAGAGTAGGTCGACGTTAAAGAAGCCGTTCCCAGGGGAAGAGGTTGGATGCGATATAGAAGGACGGATAGACGTAGTGAAATTCGTCGGTGGAGAAAGAGAGGTGAAGATGGAAAGAAAAACGATAGAGCCTCTAACAAGACGCGGCGGGCGGTTACTTAAAGGTTCCCAAGAGGCAACTGAAGAGGAACTCCTGATGCGATATATATGTAAGATGTTATACACGGTACCTGACCAAAGGAGAAGCTTTCCTTAAATCAACTCAAGAGATTTTCTCGAGTATGGTATATTGAACGAGTTTATTCAAATTTACACTAAACAGCACTCATTTCAACTCAATTATTATTATCCATAAGAAAGCACCTATTTTAATCGAATCAAATGCATTAATAATTAGAAAATGTATTTTCTCTTTCTTCTAAATTATTGATTACACTAGGAATATTGTACGCGCTTTGACGCACGAGAAACATTGTAAGGACAATATTAATAATATTTAAATACAAAAAAGATACAACCTTCAAATAAACATTTGTTTCAATTTTAAGGCAAGTACATTTGATTATATCAAATATTTAAAAATTTTCAGGAATTTAGTGGGACTTTTCGAAATATATTGAGGCTTTAGAGATTTCAAGGGATTTCACGCGTAACTTCAAGCAATTTTATAGGATTTCTAAGTATATTTAAAGAAATTTAAGGATGTTTAAAAGTATTTTTATTTTAATATAATTTTAATGGATTAATATCCTAAAACTGGAATTATTTTCAACAAAAAAAATGGATTTTAAACTAAATAATTCAATTTTCGCAAAATCCAAAGAAATTCAAAAGAATTCTAAAGAAATGAAAATTCAGTAAAATTTCAGGTAAATTCATTTAAGAAAATTTTGAACGAGTTCAGAAGAATTCAATACAATTTCATTTGAACATGGTTTTTCAGAATTTTCATAGATTTAAAAATATTTCTTTTGCAATTAACAATATATCAAGATATTGTGAATGATTTTAAGGAATTTTAAGGGAATTGTAGGCATTTCAAAAGAATGAAAAAGATTCTAAATTGTAATTGATAAAAAAATTTCATGATATTTATTCAAGCGATTCGAAGTAATTTTAAAAGATTTCGAAGGGAGATTTTACGAGATTTCAAATGATTTTTAAGAATTTAAAGGGAGTTAAAGAGAATTCAGAAGAGTTTGACAAATTTTGAAGAAATACAGGATTTAAAAGATTTCATGAAATTTTAAGTGGTTTTAAGTAGATCGGAAATGGCCCGGAATTATCCTACCATATATAATACAAATCTCAATAATTTTTCGGATGATTCAAATTTACCAATTGAACAAAGATGAAAAGGTAATAAATTCCCGAAATAGGTGAAAAAAAAGGTGAATATTTAACTAAATATTTGGTATTCAACCAAAAAGATGCGGATATAGTTGAATTTTCAGCCTAGGAAATGGAGAAGATGGGAATTTTATTGAAAAGAGGAAAAAAAAGAGGAAAAAAAAGAGGAATCCTTAAAAAGGGGAAAATGAGGAGAATGAAGATTTTGTGTAAATATTGACTAAAAACAGGGAACTTTAGGGAAGAAATCTTAAAAATAGGGGACATTAGGGACCTTAGCTGAATATAGGGGCCAATAGGAGATATAGGGACCGGTCTGTGAGGCCTGCTATTATGAATGATTATTATTATTATATATATACCATATATAGTATATACGCATATATGTATTCTGAATGTGTAAAAGGAGCATCAAACAATTACATATTTTCATTTTTAATTAGAGAAATTCGAAGTATGTTTCATGAATAGAATGTAGTATAATAGTATTCAAAGATAAAAGTTGCATTATAAAATTTTAAAAGCTGACAGATATATAAAAAGAATGAAATAACAAAGACTTCGATTAAAACGTCACACAAAACAACCACAGGAGGTCAACAAGTAGAAGGTTATTCGATAGAGGATAAAGAGAATGAAGTTAGGAAAGAAAAGACGTAGTGATGAAGAAAGAATGAAGGTTTGGTGCTGGAGAAGATTGGAGGTGGAATGAGTGAAATTGAATTAGTTCGACGAGAAAGGAATGAAGGGGTATCAGAAAAGAAAGAAATATCGGAGTCGCGTGCAAAATGGGGTATAAATTTCTTCCTCCCAAGAAGTGGATCTACAGTTTCGCGTTAACTATTCCTAGCAAAAGTTCTGGACTGAAAATAAAATTCGAAATCTCGAATTGGTACGTGAAAAGGAAAGTCGATATTTCAAGTAGTTGTTAATAATTTAGTTTAAAAATAGTTCTCTTAAAATTCAACTAATGTTTCAATTACTTAGCAATACATTTAGAAGCAAGAGCATATACCTATTGAATTTGGATTCTCTTGATGGAATAGATTTGAGTGTTAATCCATTAAAACGTATGTTAGGTAGCATTTGGCCTTTACAAAACTTTGTCCAACAGAACCTTGAGTCGTAATATGCTTAACAGGATAGGATGGCATTCGAGCATTTTCGTCGAATTTCTGATTGAAATTGATTTAATTAGTTAATTCATTCTCATTTCTTAATAACTTCATCTTCAATTAAAATTACTTCTACAGTCTATCATATATGCTGTTAAAGTATACATACAAATTATTAGTATTAGTAGTATTATTATTATTATTATTATTATTATTATTATTATTATTATTAAAACTGTTTTCATCCAAAAATAAAAAGCTTCTACAAGAATGTCAATAAATGCTGAAAGAAAGATAACTCGGTAAAAGAAAATTAGGAGATATGGGCTTCAGCTTCAGAGCGTGAAAAGAACTGCAATATAATCATCAACAATAAGTAACAAAGGGCAATATTTTTCGCCGAGAGTGGAAGGAAAGATATGAATGAATAAATCAGAATGGAATCACTCGCAACGATGGAGCAAAAGGTGACAAGCTCTTCCATCTGAAGAAGTATTCAAATTAGCGAAAGTTGTTATGACATTTTCTAAATAGTAACAAGTGGCGCTGAGAAGTGGAAGTAAAAAAGGGAAGACTCCAGAAAGGAGCAGCAGAGGAAGGAATTAGATATTGCTGCTGCTCCGGGTGTCAGAGAAAATCAGGCGATGCGAATAATTGAAATTTTCCACTGCGAGAACTTAACTTCTATCGATGGTGTGCACAGGCCGATCTCGACATTTCAATGCTCCGTCTTACTCGAGAAAAGTTGAAGGAGTTATAGGACACGAATTCCACAATTCATTTCCAACCTGCTATAATACCCCAGAAAAAAAAAATTCTAGCTTTTGAGAAGAAAAAAGAATCTCGAAAATGCAATGAGACTGCATCCATTTCAAATCAGGCAGATTCAGGGTGGCTATAATTAGACGGCCGATTTCAAATTCCCGCAAAACTAAAAGTAACATATTTACCATATATTTACATCCTGAAATACAATAGAGCTAAAAATTACAAAATATTTCTTTTTTATAATGGAAAAAATTCAAACACTTTCTCTTATAATATTGGGTTAAAGATGCTGGCGTATAGTTTGACGATTCTTTTTTATTTATGTTTTACATTTGTTGAATTAGGAATAAATATATGGTAAAAAAGTTCTCAAACCTATTTTATTTTTATTTACATACTAGCAGCGCAATTTACCCGGAGATTTTCAAATTTCTTTAAGAAATTTCATTTGATTTTTAAAGAAATTTAAGAAATTGTTTCAAGACATTTTATTTGAATTTAAAAAATTTCTTAAAATCGCTTAAAATCTTTTGCAATCCTTTACTCTTTATAATTTCTTTAAATTCTATGAAATCTCTTTAAATCCCTCGAAACGTAAAAAAAACAATTCAATAAATGTCCAATATATGGTATAATTATTAAAGGAATGAAAAAGTAAAATTCACTGTGGTCAGAAGTAGGTTCCCGGTTTTTAAATTAAATTCCTATCATTTCCCGGGTTTTCCCGGTCAAGTCGCTCCCTGAGATTCCACAGTTAAATTCGCAGGATATTTAGAGGAAAAATATGATGTTTTTAAAAGAAATTAGGCAATACGTATTTTTGCAATGTATACAAAAAAAAATGTTTTTTTAAACTTCAACTTTTGACCTAATTGAGATATTATAGATTTCTTCCCAGATTCTGGTACCTTTTCTTGGCTTCTTTCAAAATCCGTGAGAGAATTGATACAATATTCAAAATTAACAAAATATTTGAAGCAACCAGAGTTATACATATGGGGTACTTTTTTTAAGCTCGAAGGGTACCTTTTTATAAAACTTATTATTAATTATTCTTTTTGGACCAAAAGGAAAAAAGCTTATTGCTGTGGATTTTTGGTAAATTAATTATAATAACCAAAATAATCCCCAAAATAATCACACCAAATATAATTAAATCTCATAAAATTTGTACAAATGCCAATAAATGTCGTAAGAAATAAAATACCTGAAAATTCAATGAGATATTATAAAATCCCATGAAATCTCTGAGAAATTCTTATGAAATTCTTATAAATTTCGTGAAATCCCTCTAAACTTTTTCAAATTCAAAATCGCAATAAGTTTCATAAAAACCCTTGAAATTACGTGAAATTCTTTACTTTTTCTAAAATTTCAATAAACGTAAACATGATCGTATTCTCGCCATTTTAATATAACCTTTTTGATAGCAGTAATTTTGACGCAACGAAAATAATTTGAAGATAGTTTTCAAATTCGACATATTCACACAAATCGCGCAAGTTCCAAAAAACAATCAACCAATCAGGTTTTTGACAACTAAAAATAGGGTACTTTAGGGACGAAATATTGAAAGTAGGGGACATAAATAAGGGACCTATCAGCTGAATATAGGGGATAATAGTGGATATATGATCCGCGTATAAAATGTCTGAGCTACTCATGGATATATTCGACTTGATGACGAATACAAAAGTTCAACTACCTTTGTATAAAGTGTTTCACGAACTCTGGGAATCTTTGAATAAAGAATGAAGAAAAAGCGTATTCAGATCACAGCAGCTTTTATGCTTTACTGTCGGATGTGGTAAATCAAAAGGAGGAAATAATAAATAATAACAGAAATAATAAAGGTATAGGTATACGCCGAGTGAGAGGTGTGGATGGGAGGCATTAATTAGCAGCCCCGATGGAAGTGTGGATATTAGTAATTGGCAGTCAGAGAGAAACCGCTGTGCTGGACTAGTTAATAGTTTATAACAGAAAACAGTGACGGGAGTTTGAATTCACGTAGATCGTAGAAGTGGAGGGTTGTAGGTACAAGTGATACAGGTACTGTAGGTTGTTATCAAAACTTCCAAAGTCGGACGGTTTAACCCCCAACCCTGGTCTCTTTCTCAGTCTGTTTCTCTCCTTGTCTTCCTTGTTTTCTCGCTCTTCCACCCCACACAGACAAACGTATTCAATTCGAGATGTTCACGACTCAGAAGTTTGTCACAACTTGCATCTACACAACTCCTTAAGCCTGTGGTAAATATGGCCGCCAATGGCTCGACATACGAAAATTCCGTGAAGCTCTTATTGCCCTAAACAAAATACGAGGGGATTTTCTTAGAACAGGTTTCCTCAACCTGTCAAATTAATGTAATTCTTTTTGCAATATAGAGAAAGAATTAACTAACTAAAATATACATCGTAGCTTTATAATATCATTTATAAAATGAGGTATTTTATAGATGATTGTAATACTTACAGAGTTCTCGGTAAAATTGAGGAAAGTTGGACTCACCTATATGTAAAAAAAATATATATCTATATAATTGAATGCCTTTGTGTATAGATCTCTATAGGTAAACCTTTTGATACATTTTTTTGAAATCTTTTAAAAATTCCTTGAAATTGAAGTAAATTAAAGGGACTACTAAACAATTTTGAATAATTTCAAAGTATAATTTAAAAGCTTCTGTAATAGATTTTTACATTTCTAAAGGTGCTGAGGTCAGATTTAATATGCGTTACGTATATTTAAATCTCTTGCATAAAAGTAAATGCAAAGTACATCTGCTGAGATTCAGGAAATCCGGAACCTCCTTTTAAATCATATACAGTTCCGCGGCTTTAGAATCTGAGAAACCGGCATGACCGAAGATTATAAATAAACAAAGTTGTCGAACCGTCAAAAAAGAAATTTCAAGGAGGAAAAAAAAAAAAACTAGCAATATGGAATATTTAATACACATTGACTGAAGGAAAATCTAGAAAAATTAAACTCGCTTGAAAAGGTCGCATTAGAGTGGTTGCTTTAGAATCGTAAAAGCACTTCACACTTTCTCTGGTGCATATATACTCACACTCATAAATAATATAGCAGCCGTTCGATGCAAATGTCGTGACTTGTATGAACATACCTGTTGACTATTGCATCCGGAAGTGAAACAAATTAACGCAGGGTGATCAATACTTTAAACTAAAGTGTCCATGCAAATCCAAACTGTCAGTTCGCAAAAATAATATTTTCAACGAATATATACTGAAAAGTTCAGGAACAGATATATATATATAAATGTTAAATGCGCGCGCGACCCTACGATGAGAATAAGAAAAATTTGAATTTTAAAAAGGCTCCAACAGTTGTATGTTCAACACAAATTGAATTGCGTAAAAGTTCAACAAAAGAGAGAGATAAATAATTCTCTAGTGACGAATACAATTTTATACAAAACAGCGAATTTATATCAGGATGTATTTCTGTAGAGAATTTCTGAGAAAAGCAAAAATTAACCAAGTTAGCTCTGGAGCAAGCAGGATGACGACATTCTGCGAATCGTTGAGAGTTTTTCTTTTCTAGATAATTCTTTCGGAGGACTCAAGAGAAGATAAAAATCATAGCAACTCTAATTTGCCTGGTAAAGCTAATAGAATTCCGCACAAAACTGTCGATCCTTTGAAAAAACAAACTTTTTATATTTAATATGGTAAAAAAATGAAAAAAAAAATGTTTTTTTTTTTAAGATTACTGGGTTTTGAGAAATGATGCTTAGATTCAATGAAGCAATTATCCAGGAAAGTTTTCCAATAGCTGAGTGAAAATAGATTTATGGTGATTGGTGACTCGTCAATTGATTCGCACTAAATATCAATCGATGTCAATTCATCATTTTTTAATCAAAATTAATTAACAAATGTATTTTTTGGCTATTTATAAAAGTTAAAACCTGGGGTTTTCAACGTAACCAACTGTTAATAACAAACTTTTAAACTTGTTTTTAAACTTTGGGAATTTAAAAAATTTCTTAATAAAGTTATTAATGACAATAACAATAGTGGATCGTTATTATCGAGGTTTCTTAAAAAAAAAAGTTTAACAGTTAGTTATTAACACTTGGTTATGTTTTTATCTCTAAAAATAGCCAAACAGTGAATTTATTAATTTTTGTTTAAATAATCATAAATTGTTATTGAATGACTAAATCTGATAAGTAGGTGAGATTTCACTATAATTTTTGGACGATTCAGTAAAAAAAGCTTTATTTATTTAATCTTAAATACCTGAAATGGTCTATTTTTTTATAAAATATGTTGATAAAATAACAAATTATTTATCGTCTTTCATGAATTTATTTTAAAAAAAAAAGGGTTTTGTCTATAAATTATTCATATTTAAAGCGAATCAATTGACGAATCACCATGAATTCATTTTCACTCACTTATTTGTTTATAACAAATTCAATAAATTTTTAAACAATTGCTAAGCTATTGGACAACTTTGCAGGATAATTTCTTCATTGATTCTAGGTATTTGGGATTGAATCCAAGCATTTTGTGCAAATTTGATTAGTTTTAATTTTTAAAAAACGTTCAAATCGGTTCAGAAATGACTTCTGAATATCAATTTGTCCAGGAAAACTTCTTTGACCCCACTATGTGTGCGGCGCTCCCTTTTCCAAAATTTAAAAAACCTAGACGAGGCTCCTGGCCTATGTCACTTTTCTAGTTTTTTCTAAGTAATTCTCGAAATTGAATATTTTTGAGTTTGCAAACTTACAACTTGAAAAATGTTTAAGAGGGAATTTGTTTGTTTGTCTACTATATTTCTCTAAAATCTGGTTACGTATACTAGCTGGTACTAGCGACAACAAGAGTCACATCATAAAACTAATTAAGGCAGTCAAGCGTGCTTAATGCGGCACGGAATTCTATAGAATTGCATGGAAAATACGCAAATCTAAGGAACAGAAACGATGAAATTTTGTACAAAGGCTCCAGTCCTGAAGGATAAAATGAACTAAAGTTACGAATCTGTCAAATGTTATTAATTAGATATGAAATTAACCTGGTAAGGAGTTGTTGCCCGTTGCCGACTTGTGTGTTGCAGACAAGAATGGCCACTGCGAGATATTCTGTCGCTCCGGCGATCTTTAATTATGTGTATTAATTAAGGTAAATACTGCGTTAGTCATATCTCCTCTTATCAACTCAACAACTCACTCATTTAGGTATCATAAATTTAGTCACGCTTTAATTATTTAAAAATTTAGATATTCATTTTAAAAATTCATAAAAGTATAATATATGGTATATATATATATAGTTATACATCAACCAATGAAAGCGCATTGCACAACCTCGGAAGTATCGTGCGTAAAAGGCGGA
>JAUESI010000018.1:8311297-8325221 GCA_032275145.1 Synergus laeviventris | reverse complement strand
TTATTATTCGTCAATTTATCTCATATTTTAATAAAATTGCATATCAAACTTTACAAAGCTACTCTTCCAATTTCTGAAAAATGTTAGCTCTGTCGAAAAGTGGAATTCTATTTTATTAAAATTTAGAAAACTTTTTCCATTTTTTGGAACAGTAATTTTTTCCGTGCAGACTTGCATAAAAGTTATTTGCAATAGCCTCATACCAACAAGACATGCAAGGCCCTATAGTTAACTAGCTTATTCTTTATATATAGACAATGCAATGAATCCAGGCAGGCTATTTGGAAAAACATGCATAGATCATCATCGTTAAAAAATCATGGTTTTTTAATCGCTGGTTTTCTGGTTGACTCTGTTTTTTTTCCAGTTCAAAATGAAAAATTAATTTTGTTTTAGTAAAGTTGTCCGAGCCACTATACCTACAAAACTTGAATGCTCGCGTACTGGTTGCAGCGAAAATTCTTTTTTTTTTTAATTATTACGCGGTATTAAATTATCTCAAAAATAATGCTTTCCAGCTATTCTAAAAAATAATCCATTCGCTGATTCTTTGCTGTATTTTTAGAATTCATATAGAAGAAAACTAAAGCACGTACTGTTGTGCATTGTTTTGTTTTGGTACATGGTATTTGACTTGACCCTCACATCGTTCTCCGCAGCCCGTACGCGTAGCTCGCGAGCCACGTTTTTGGGCAGCGTCAAGATTGCCGCTTGGATTTTAAAACATTTATAATTTTTTAACTATTAATACAATTGAGCTAAAACTTTCCAGAAATCTTCTTGGAACCTTAATAAACAATTTTCTCACTGGAAGTTAACCGAAGCTTAAAATTCGCTCTCCAAACAAAGCGCTTAAAGTTTTAAATTCATGATTTTGGAAATCTCTTTTAAAAAAATTAACAAATATTTTGTTTAATGCAATATTTTCGTTTTTCCTACTCAAGTAGTTTCAGAAAACCTAAAAACATACTTTAGTATTGATGAATTTTAAAAATTCTAAAAATTGGCTAAATTAGCGCGAGTTGAACTACAAAACCTACAAATTATTGCAAAAAGAACAAAAGATGCACCTTGAAATTCTCTACAAGTATCAGTCTTTCAAATTCAAATTCAAATGATTTTCAAAATTGACACTCAGGACAATACTTCCCAGGCTAAATCCACGCGTATCCCCTTATTTTGGTTGTCAGCGGTTCAATTAAAACAGAAACTACTTCATATCTTTCCTGCAATCCTATTCAACACTTACCCTACTACACTACTACGAGTAAAAAATATTAACAAAACTTTATTTGTTAAACAATAAATAAACATTAAAGACATGCCTAAGATATAACTCAAGGGTAGTCACTTTTGTATTTTCGTAGCTCACGCCTCCACGAACGCATTTAGATCACACTATTACTAACAAAGTCCACGTTTTAGTTTGTAATGAACTACAGGTGTGTAGTCCATTTACTTCTGTCTGTATGAGCCCGAGTTAATAGCCTAGTTTTAACGAAAAATATTTATTACTGCGAGCGTAAAGTTGGTGAAATTAAATTTACTTTCATGGTAAAGTATTACATGCCCTTAATTATTTGAAAAATAGACTACTTTTATAGTTTCTATGTAAATTAGTTTTACAAATACCCGGAATAATCCCGAAATATCTCAAAACTAGGATTTTTTTCTATAAGAAAATGGATTTTAAACTAAATATTCCAAGTCTCGCAAAATTTAATTTAATCAAAAGATTTTTAAAACAATTAAAGATTGATTTTATCAAATAGCTTCTCTCTCTAATCAAATTCAAGGTAATGAATTCGTTCAAACTTCCGGTAAATAATTCATCAAAATAATTCTACGTAAATTGAAGAAAATTCAAGTGAATTCAAGATAATTTCATATCAACATGAATTTAAATAATTTTAAACGATTTTTAAAAATTTATTATACAATTTAAAATATTTCAAGATATTGTGAATGATTTAAAAGAATTTCTAGTGAATTGTAGGGACTACAAAAGATTTTAAAAAATGCTAAAACAATTTAATTGATTTTAAAAAATACATTAAAAGGGGGAAAATGAGGAAACGGAAACGATTTTGTATAAACTTGAAGAAAATTGTATAGGGTACTTTATTATAGATACGTAATCTTGAAAATAGGGGACATTAGGGACCTCAGCTGAATATAGGGGTCAGTGGGAGATATAATGACGGGTCTGTAAGGTTTGAGATTATCTTTAAACAATGCACATGCGTTGCATGCTTCTATTGTAAGTAAAATTTTTCGCAGCTTAATGCACCAAAAGGAGAAAGTTTCTGTGAAACTTCTAAATCAGACTCAACGGGAACAGACCATGAAGAATTAGGTCTGGTTAATTTAGCATGTTCGGTGCAATGTCTTTAAAACTGTATGGAAGCTTAGATCACACGGGGATTCAACTAACTTAGTTGGAGGACAAGCTACTTTGGCAAGAACCGTTATGCCGTTAGTAAGCATTGATTATTAATTCGAAGCAAGTAGAAACCCGTGCGTAATACCAGCGAAGCGAAATCCCCAAGCTGGTATTAAGCTAAGCACATTAGCGTCGCCTCTGTCGTCATTATACTGTCGCGAACTTGTTCTTCGTACCGGGAACTACAAACCGGAAGTGGAGTCGTCCTAGGGACGCATTGGCGATTGGTGGAAACGGGAAGGTAACCAACCACCAGACCGAGTAAGTAAAACTGATTCGGTCGTCCTTTGCTGTCCAAACGTGCTCACTGCAAGCACAAACATGTCCCAATTGTTTCAACCAACTCCACGCTTAACGATATAAGTACTATAAGGGTTGCTCTATGCGACTGATGTTATTAAGGAAACTATTTTCTTAGAGCTCTAGGCTGAGCTTATTATATTAGAGCTTCGTAGAATTACCATATTTACAATTGAAAAAAAATTATGCTTGCAACAAAAAATGTGTATTTCGATGAGATCTACAACTTTTGTTTGAAACAATTTTTTAAATTTGGCACATTAGCTGTCATAACTGCAAAAAACAATTATTTTTATCGTTTTTCCATGGTTTGACGATGAAAATCGTTTAGTCATCAATTTTCACTATAATATTCGTAATCAGCGCATCAAAATACTAATTAAGAGCATCGATCCTCCTAATTTAATTCGACATCCCAAAAAAAGAAATTCCCTTTTTTTTAAATTTTAACACGTGCCGGTTTTGATAGTTATTTGATAGAAATTTCAGGGGCTTGTTGAAATATAACATAATAAAAAACATCAAATGAACCATTTTGAGCACTTTATTCTAGTATTTTTTTAACGCTGTTCTCTAGAAAAAGTATTTTTGAATCAAGAAATGAACAATTGAACATATGTTTTATAAAATTTGATTTGGGGTTACTTAGATTTTCTAGCTAGAGGTCGTCTAATAAAAGTCGGACAAACTGGTGAGAATCCGATCGAGTTGGGCCGCTAGTACAATTTCTATCAGGGATGATAGTGCAGAGCAGTTAAATTAACCGAAACATTATAGATTTTACATTAATTTTCATTTTGACTTACAAGTGTCAATAGGAAATTTGAGGACCTGGAAACTTTTAAATCGTGAATATTCAAATAAAATTTATTGTAGCAGTGAACAGCGAATACGCGAAGAACTTGTTTCGTTTTAATAAATCTCAGTGATTCTTAATTTTATTATTTCCAGCTTCTATTACCTTCTCATCTTCAATTTCTGTCAGCAATAATTCTCTCAGCGATTTCAAATCAAGACGACGCAACGTTTTCATGAATAAAGTAGTGTCTTCCGAGTCCGAGGACTTGTTTCCATGGAAAGAGGATAAAGAAGTAGCACTAGGAGAGAAAGAAGGAACTGTCTGTAAAATCATGAAGGACTTCTGAGTTTACCGTAACTCAATGGATTCGAGCCATTTGTCCTTACGCTTCGCTTCCTCGCAGCGAAGATGTAGTAAGACGAAAATTTTACTGAATCGCGACGTATCTTGAAGAACCGAAAGAGAAGAAAGATATATATATATATATATATATATATATATAGCTTATAGGGGTGCAATACAAGAATAAGGAGAGAAATGGCAAAAGGACATCTTCCGTAACTTCCTTCCTTCCTAATACAGTATACAACTTGCACATAAATCGGACGAAAGGTAACCGGTTGTCGTGTTTGTAATTTCAGCTTGAATGAGGTTCCCTGCCTCCTGCCAAGTGGAAACGCTCATTCGAGCGTAAGTACTTGAACCGAGATAGGTACAAGAACCAAGTATAATACACCTACATAGGAACTTCTTCCACTTTTATGAGACTTTCAATTGAAGTATTATACGCTTCAATTGGACGCGGATGTTACAAAGTATTACTTCAAAACTTTAATATTTACCTTTTACAAAACTATTCTATAGCTTATCGAAAATTCGGTACACATAGTATGCATAAAGTCCTTTTTTAGTACGGCCCATATATGATACAATTATACGATTGCAGGGCTGAAGTATCAAACGTCTAATCTGAGGAAAATTTATTTTTATTTTATTTGTTTATTTTAACTGATAAATATATTTGTAAAATATTAAAAAAAACATGCTTTTAGAACATTTTAATATGCATTAAGCCATAAAAAATTGCAATCTTGACTAGACCCATTGGAAAAGTAATATCAAATACCTTTGGACTGGAATGGATCACAAACGTCACATTTAATCATTTTTATTTGAAAATGGACGACCTAGTCTGAAAACACGAGTTTCCACGGAACAATTGTCAATTTTGGCTCTGTTTGAAACATAATTAAAAAATAAAATAAAATGTAATTAAAATAAATATTTTATATAACGGCTTTTATTTATGTTATATAACTGTTATATAACGGTTACATTCATGTTATATGACTATTACATAACTTTTTTCTGAAGGATTGCAATTTTGTGTCGTTTAATGCACATTAAACTGTTTTAAAAGTTTATTGTTTACCTTTTTCCAGGTATATTTATCAGTTAAAATGAGAAAAAAAATTTATTTTCGTCATATTAGACCTCTGATACGTATAATAGGAATTTCCATATAAGAGAACAAAGTCAGAAAGTGCTGTATATTTTGACACACTTTGAGCTTATTGTTTAATGGCGATTCAACGCATAATAATCTCATACAACATTAGATGATTCCAATGTGAAATTCAACAATTTTAGACTTAAAATAAAAAGTCCATTTGATTACATCAAATTTTGAAAAATTTCCAAAAATCTTAAGCGTTTTAACGAGATTTAATGGGATTTCAAGTAATGTTCCGAAATTTAGAGATTTTTTTTTTAATTTATTGAGATTTAACGAAACTCTTTTGGATTTTAGAAAATATTACGAGATTATAAGGGATTCCCACATTAATGTAATGCGAAAAAACTGAAATACTAGTGATATTGAAACAGGGCATTGAAGAGTTTTCCACTTCAAAACCAAACATCAGGTAAAAATATAGGGATTTCCCAACAGTTTCCACACTTAATTATTCATGAAAATATAAAGTATAGTTATATTTGTATATTGGGAAATTAATTAATATGTATATTTTGTTGACAAAATACTGATATATTTTCATAAACTTTAAACAGCTTTTCACAAAAATTATTAATAAACTGTATTGTATGATTATTTATTTGTCTTCGTAATTTTTAATAACTATAGACATTTAAAGAGATGTCCAAAGATTCCAATAGTTTTTAAGTAATCTCAAAGGATTTCAAAGAGATTGTACAGATTTTAAAGAATCCAAACAACATTTTTTGTATTTTTAAATTGCTTCAAAATCTTGAAACTTTTTAAAAATTTTTTGAAATTCTTTAAAATCACTTAAAATCTCTTTAAATCGTTACAAAACTTTCTTATATCATTAAAAATTTCTTGAATTATTTACAAATATTCTTAAATATTTGAAACTTTGAAATTATTTGGAATTTTGATGAAATTCCTTAAAAATTCCTTAAAATTATAAAGTTTCTTGAAATCCTTTAGGAAATCCTAATATTATTCAAATCGTGTATTATAAATCTCTTAAAATCTCCCAAAATGTCTTGAAATCCTCTGAGATGTCGAAATTTTTTAAATCACGAGAAAATTCTTGAATATTATTTAAAACTCCTTGAAATACTTAACAACATTTTTTAATTACTTTAAAATCTTGAAACCCCCGTCAATTATTTTGAAATCCTATAAAAATTCCTCAAAACCACTTGAAATCGCTTTAAATACTTAAAAATCTGTTAGCAGGTTTGATCTCGATTTAAAAGTAGGTAAACGCCGCGAATAGAAATCCAACTAATAGGTGAAGAGAGAATGTGTGGCTTCAAATTCCAAAATTTTCGAAAATATATTTGCGACAAAATTAATACCTGTTTTTTATAATAGGATTCTTGGTTTCAGGAAATTATCTTGTTAAGTAATCAAATATTGCGAATAATTAATTCAGAAAATTTTTTCAATCAGGACCACACTAGAACTAGGGAAAACTGGTCAGAACCCCATTAGAATCCCATACAAATTTCTGTACGGGACCGAAATAGCTTTACTGTAAATCTAAATTTAATTAAACAAAGTTGGTTTGATTCCAAGAATTAAAGAAAATTGAAGAAAATTTTTTGGAATCAAACAAACTTTTTTCAATTCAAAGAAATTTTTTTCTGAGTGTGAAAAAATTCACATTCCCTTTTCAACTCTTCCAATAGAAGCCTTCTAAATTATAAAATAATAATTTTTTAAGTGTTCTTTTAAAATTTTAAAAAGAAAAAAAAAAATTAACTGATCCCGAGAACTTCTTCCTGGTTAACTAAAAGTGAACCAAATCATCAAATATGTATACCATATGCCTTAGTAAAATATTAACTCGTGCGACGATCATAACAAATTGTTCTATGAATATCACCAAGGCAGTCCCCGATAATGATCACTGTATTTTTTGCCTTTATTTCCATCAATCTTCTGCGCGAGCTGAACTAAATTTACCTTGAAGCATTTGTAGATGTGTGTCGCAATTTTACTGTAAATACGTGCCGGATACAGTGTAAACGAAATGTAAAAGCCTGCTATTGTGAATGGACACTTAACGCCAGGATCTGACAAGGCAGTAAGTAACGTGCGTTCTCGCACTTTCTATTTTCCTGGGTACATTATAGGTGCGCTCGTTCTTATCCTATCGGAAGTAGCTATACAACATGCGTACATACATAAATAATAATAGACTTCAGCTGCCGTTATAAACATCACTTCTATTGAAAAACCTATATATATAAGTGCGTATAGGTACTTTGTTACCCGAAGTCAGGTTGAAGAAGCATTTACACTGGAATAATTAATGAAGATTTTTTCAATACCCGACCGAACGTAAATTTTATATAACTTAATTAATTCACTAATTAATTCACTCTCATTACAATTTCACCAAAACTCCAATGAGAATTTATATAAACTTATTAATCATCCTTCGTATTATAATTTTTTTTTTTTTCGCATTGTCTACTATTTCCGTTATATATATATGGTATATATTATGTATATGTCTGCTAGAGCACATTTTTTCTTCAAATGAAAAGTAAACTGTGAAACGATAATTTAAAGCGTATAAAAAGACCCTGCTCAAATCGTTATATTAGCATGAAAGTGTTGCCGCGGTTCATTAAAAGAAAGTGTGAATATAGAGAAAGCAAGACAATAATTTAATTGCAGCCCTGTAATTATGTCTATCCTCATGCAATTCTTTGTAATTTATGTCCATAAAACATAAGGTATTGTGTCATTAATTATGAAAAATTGCTGATTCGAGGTGATCACTTTGAAAAATTTCGGAAGAAAACGCGGTAGCGGTTAAGAATTTCAACATACCTTGAACTTTTTTGATTTCTTGAAGTACTATTTTCCGTTTTTTCAATTGCATAACGAAGGTTGCCTCAGGCTACGTCAAATACTCATATAACTCGTCTACTAATTAATTCTGAAATAGGAAGCGCCGTATATTTTAATCCATTTAACAGACTATATTCCGGTTTCGGAACGGACTATGTTACCGATGTTAATGAGAGCAGCTCAGGTAATGGTAACTAACAAGATATGAATTATCCTCGTATCACTTTTAAAACTTGCCTAAATTTTAGGAATATATCTGACGTTACGCAGCTCTGGCATAATTATAGAAGTAAGTTGACATGACTAAATTCACACATTAATGCTTAACGATTTAGCGCTGAAAAGCTCCATTATTATTATTACTATAGGTCGCAATATCGCCCTCGACAATTAAGAAGAACCATAATTAGTTAATTCGAGTTAGGAAATGTGCATTATTACATCATTCATCTCACCCATCATTATTTTTTCAGACTAATAGAAGTTACAACCTTTGGCTTTTGGATCATAAATGTGGTGTAAATTTCGGTAAAATGCATGATAAAACTAGAAGGAACGAAAGTGTAGAAGATAATAATTATAGCTTTGAAAATAATTACTCGAGAAACATTTAAAATAAAATTCAGAGAATTATCTCACATATTTTAATAATGTAAACCAAACTCTCATATAGTAGTAGCAGAGAAAGCAGCCAAACGAACACGTATTAATTTTCGTTATCATATGGAGCCCTGTCGCCATTTAATAGGCAAAGCATTGTTTACTAGTACAATTGAGCGAAATCAAACGACAATATGTTATGTGAAGAAATAAATAGTGAAAAAATTGAAACAATGGATTTACAGGGTGTCTAACGAACTTTCCCTTTCAAATTCCCGAGAAATTCACGGATTATCTGGACAATTAGAAACAACACTTTTCTTGGCTTTTTCTCTTTTTAAATGAATGATTAGTTATAATAGACAAATATATATGGTACATTTTTAAAAAATTCAAGAAGAATTAAAAAGAATTTAGATAACTCTACTTTAATAACTTAAAATAATTCAGAAGGATTCAAAAGTAGTTCATATAGAAGTTTTAAAAAAACCGCTATAATTGAAAAGAATTCAACTTGGATGAATTTAAAAGATTTCATCAAACTCTCTCAATCTGAATTAATAAAAATTTGACTAATTAAATTATAGTAGCCTTACATTTGACTATTGAATTAGTCACTTCTCCACTTTCTACTAAATGAAATAGTGAGTCACCGCCTAATGAATTTATTGTTCTTCGAACATCAGTGATTTTAAACTTCTTGTATAGATAACTATGTTGTTTATTTTTTAATAAATAATACTAAGGGATATTAAAATATTTGTATGATTTTCAAAATGTTACAGAGGTACTTTTTAGGGAATTTAAAACATTATCGTGGAATTTTTTTTTTATTTCATGAGAGTTTTAGTAATTTTAGAGATTTTGACCAATTTTTAAGGGATTTTAAGCGATTTTAAAAAGATATTTATGAGTTTTAAATAATATTCATTTAGTAAGAAGTTACCAATTTATTCAGTTTGTCCTTGTTGCTAATGGAATTAGTAACTTTTTACTAATTTATAGTAAATGACTTCGCACCATTTGAATATGTGCAAAAAACTACTATTAATTAGTAAACTTTAACTAATTCAAATTGAAAGAGCAGGAAGTTTTTAATAGTTAAAAATGAATTAGATTAAGAAATTAGAAACTCAGCTTCAAAAATAAAAATTAGTGAATTTTACAATAAATTCACAGCATTTTCCTATATTTTTCAAGGGAGACTAAATTACCGACAAATTCCCGGCTCTCTCGTTTTCCAGGATCGCTAGACCTCGGATTGATTCGATTTCAAAACTTCCTTCGGATTAGATCAGAGTGAAACTGTTTCGAAAAATTTTGAATTTGTTCGGAATGAATGACAATCCGAAACTTTCGCCAGGGTTTTACTATAAATTGATTCTGTTTATTTATATATTTTCGGATTGAAAGCGGGTTTAACCGACTTGGTTTTGAATTAAAAATTAAATATCGGATAATGATAATAGGATAAAACATATGTGTTTCTCAAAAATCTATCCGATATTTATCCAAAATTTAACCATTTATATCCGTTATTTTAAGCAGGAACATTGAACATTTTTTATACGCTTTTAATATTTATCCTTAATTTTTTTTATACATGGAGTTTGAAGCGCAACTAAATTTTAAGTTTTTTTGTAAAATATTTCTCTCAGTTTTAGTTGCTCGTCAATCAAGCTTCGTGGCAAAGCGAAAAATCTAACAATTGTACGAGGATTTTTTAATTTGCAGAAAATGAGATCACTCTGAAACCTTCACGTCATCCATCCCCACTCACCTAGTATTTTACCAACTTATCTCTCCAGTACACATACAAATCAGTTCTCCGTTCCTCTCTTTACAATATTTCTGGAAATAAAGTACATAACTCTCTCAACACATGTATACCATTACCTGCCACGTTTTCCGCTCTTAATTAAAAGACACTCCGATTATAGAGTCGTGATGGACTAAGAGGGCTCGAGCATAAACTCTAAATGAAAACTGTGGAAGCTAGGTTGGCACCTACCAGGGAGCACCTAGAATCGCATTAATTTGTTTACCTTCGCCGGGAACGCGTGAAATTTAAATAAGTCTCTGATTTACAAACGCGCGCAACGACCGCCGCTGCAGATTGCAGCTTGTTCATCAATCTCTTTCGCTGTTTTGAGAGAGAAAACCACCAAGAGGATTCGCCTCTACTGCGGTTTTGCTTAATGACAAGTTTTTCTTTTTTCATTCTATCCAAAATGCGAAATAGAGCGAGGAAAGCCGATCTTTCTACGCGTATAACAAAGGCAATTAAATACACGCAATGTTGAAAGAAATCAAGATAACGCGGCATCGATATTCCGCCACGCTAAATAATCGATTGAAAGCAAGGGCGCCAACCCCCGGGGGTCTTTCGAAAGGTCTTTCGAAAATAATCAAAAATAGAAAAATTTTAAAAACGGCAGGTGGTTGCTTAGGGCTTTCGGCTAGTTTCACCCGACCTCAGGGCCTAAAATGTGTGTGCAGTCCTTGAAGTCTCTGCATATGTTTTAAAGTTTGTAAAATTTTTTGAAATATCTTGAAATTTCCTGAAATTCCTTAAAATCACTCGAAATCTATTCAAATCTGGATATCTTTGAAATATTGTAAGATTTCTTAAAATGCTTTTAAATTCCCTAGAATAAGTTGAAATTTCTTGAAACCCCTTTAAGATTCCTCAAAATTGCTTTAGGAATCTTTTTGAAAACCCTTCAAGATTCTTAAATATCATTTAAAATCCTTTGAAATATCCTAAAAAAAAAAAAAAACTTTAATTAATATACTCTAAAACTTCACAAAACTTCACACAACTTGTTTTAATATAATTATTACCTCTTTTTTATAATAGGATTTTTGTCAGAAAAGGAACTAGTTAAGTATAGTCAAATATTGTAAGTAATGAATCCAGAATATGTTTTTTATCTTGATGGAGTATTGACCAGTTTTTCCAGCATGGGGTATTTACCAGTGAGAGCGTGACGAGCCTTGTAGGGTCCTTTCCAGTTTTAGAGATCAGTACCACAATGGAACTAGGGAAAGCTGGCCAGGACCCCATTAGGACCCTATTAAAATTTCTGCACGGGCAGTACTTCAAAAGATTTTTAAGGGATTTAAAAAGAGTTCAAATAAGAGCTTTTTTTAGGAGGGGGGCGTACTAGAAGAGTGCAGTCCAAAATTTAAAACATTTTAGGCTCTGCCCGACCTACTTCAAAAAGAATTGGCGCTTCTGATTGAGGTAATAAAATAAATAACGAATCCTATTTCCTTTATGTACAATTTCATACCTAGAACCCGTGTACTTTAATTAACAAATTTAACAATTTCTTTCAAAAAAGAAATTTTCATAAATGGAACCCGTTCCTAAAAATCTAGTTTCTAAATTCACGAACTTATACTCTCAGCTCTTAATCTGAATTACAGGGATCACAGTCTCTATTCTTTTTAAGATAGAGGAATAGAGTTTACTTTTTAATTTTTGGTTTTAAAGGGCATGTGGTAATTACCATGTAAGTACATTTAATAACTCCATTTTTTTACAATTTTTTTTTCAGTAAGTAAACATTGGGAGAACAAAACTGGTTTTGGTGTAAATTAAATTTTTATTTTTTAAATTTAAGTTTTCAACTAAAAATAGAGGGAAAATTTCCAAAACAGAGGAAATAGACCATTTTCAAAATAGAGGAAATAGAGAACCTAACGAATCCAGATGAATTTTAAAGGATTTCAAAAGAACTCCCATCAATAATATAAGGACTTTTGAGAGACCTCACAAGATTTAAAAAATATTAATTTAAAGCTATTTTAACTGATTTCGAGTAATTTTTAAAAGTTTTTAAGGAATTTCAAAGAATTTAAAAAGAATTTCAAGTTATTTTAAGGAATTCTTAAGGAGTTGAAAAAAATTCAAAATACTTTCAAGATTTTCAATTGATTGCTAAATATGCAATAAATGACGATATTATTTTAATTTTTTAATTTTATGTAATTTCGATTCGCAGAATGCCAACAGGCCGAACTAATTTAACGTAATTAGGGTAATTAGCAATTAATTTGCAAAACAACCGGAGAGTAATCAGTCGACCGAAAATACCATTCGATTAAACTCTGTTGCTCTTTATTCACAATACATAATTGATTTTTTGGAAAATGGGATCACAGTAACAATTTTACGAAAAATATACCATAAGCCCTCAGGCACTTTGCTTTCCTATCGTTTCCACGACGTCGGAGCTCTTGTTTCCAAACACACAGACTCTGCTAAGCAAAAACGTAGAAATTAAATTGTTGTTTCTGCATATACAAAAAAAGTCAGCATATTCTACGCAGGTAATGCAGTCCGCTTTTAAATTTAGAGAATATATCCTCATAAAACGGAGCGAAATTGTTTGCCTCATAATAAAAGTTTTCGTAATGCTTATATATGAGGTTTACTCGAATTATTCAAAATTTAATTAATTTGATTACTTAAAAAGAATGTTTTGCCAACTAAGGCATCAAAATAAAATAATAGATCAACATTATTTATTAGAGTTCTAAGAAGTAGAGATAGATTCAAAATGTAAATTTCGATCTTGACATTTGAAGATATAAATTAGATCAGTCTCGAGGTTAACCGTAAAGCACTCTCAATCAAATATATTCCCGGATATTTAAATTAATGAATTTTAATTTAAATGTATTAACTAAACATGGATCTGGTTTAGTGACGATACGATCATTATCAGAATCCCTTTTATAAACACTATAATTGGTTATTCTGCATAATAATGAACTGTGAAATCCGGGTTTCGTGACGAAATTTTCTTTACTTAAACCCATATTTTTAGTCAGCCGGATCTATGTCTGAAACAGATCTAATAAATTTTTTAAAAAAATGCTCTTAAGATCATTCCTATTAATTTTTTTTTTTTTTTTTCGATGTCCGCATGTTAATTATTAAGAACCCTAAATGTGTTTCAAAAGTTAATTTATTCAAATTTTTTATATTAATAGAAATAGCGACGAGTTTTAACAATTCTTGTAAGTAAACGGAATCATTTTAAGAAGTGAGAGAAAGTAAATTGTTCAAATGATGTGCGAGGTCCAGAGAATTACGACACTCAGGATAACAAAGAAAACTTTTTTAATTCGACAAGCGTAGGCTACATTCTAATCTGATACTTTGTTAGCAATGAACATTGACCGAACGATATATCGATTTTTTAATCAATATATCCAAGATGTAAATAATTCACGAGACTTATTCTTCGAAGAATTGACATTTTGTAATTGTTCTAAAAGTATAAAATTACCATATATACGTAGTTAACTAGCAGAAAGGTTTTCAAAATTTCTGTTATGGGCATGCTCTAAGCAGACCACGTGACCAAATTAGTTGCAATTTTTTTCCGTGTTCACCACATCCAAACGCAATGAT
>JAUESI010000018.1:8296769-8310086 GCA_032275145.1 Synergus laeviventris | reverse complement strand
ACTTATATACCATTTCCTAATTTATTTCCGCATTCTTTTAAGTTTATTTTTTAAATATGGCGTAGAGCATGCCCTTATAAGGATTTTCACGGATCTAGTTAGGACCTGATTAGTCCACCATTAGTGCCTAAATAAGGGCGTTGTCTAGCAAACTCCAACTGTAAATACAGGGACCCTAATATAGCCCCAATCTAGAACTTTAATAAAATTGTTTCCCTAATAGCATCCAACACTGCACGGAAAAACTGGTATTCTTGAGGCAGTCAAAAATTAGTAGTTATATATACCATATTTTACTATTTCTGTGGTTGTCACAACCTCTAGAGTTTTTTCTATGCTGCCGGAGGTATCAATTGGTGTAATTTCTACAATTTCAATGATATATATATATATATTTAGATATCTTGCAGGGATTAATAATTTATTAACAATTTATCCAAACCTGACTTTACATACCGTATGAGAAAAAAAATAGTGTACATAACATACTTTTTTTCGCTTATAGGGTACTTTTTTTAAGCTCAAAGGTCAACTTTTTATAATAATTATTATTAATTATTACTATTATTGATAATTTATTAAATTTTTTTAATGTAAAAAGCGAAAAGAAAAAAAACCTGTTGTTATGGTTCTTTAAATTAATTTTACTAATATTCAAAATAATACAAAAATATCCCAAAAATTTGGGATGTTGATCAATAAATCAATGGATTTTCAATTAAATATTTAAATTTTTGACAGTCTAACCATTTTTTTTTATCGAAAGAAGTCACAAAGATAAATTATAAATTGTTTTACTTTTTAAGTATACTACTAACATCAGTACACAGAATTTGTAAATTAAAAAAAAAGTGTTCTACAAAATTTTCAAAATGCTCCTACTTTTTGACTATACCAAAAGACTATCCAATTTGTCAATCCTTTCGAATGTATTGTGCTTACACACAGAGGTAAAAACATGTTTTTCGGGTTCAGGGGGTCACAAAGCATCGACATTTGACAAAAAATGTGGGGATGAAATTTTAAACAAATCTAATACATTCTCTAATGAGAATGTAAAAACCTTGACCTTCAAGTCAATAAAATTTAAATTAGGAACTAAGGAGATTTCTACTGAATTCAAAGGAATTCTATAGAAATCAAAAGATCTTTAAACAAAGATAATTCAAGTGCATTAATCAGGAATGAAGGAACATTTTGGTCAAATTGTGAAGAATTCATAAAGAATTCAAGGGTAATTGAGAAGAATACTAAATGAATCAACATGAATTTAAAGAATTTTTAACTATTTTTAAAATCTTATTTTGCAATTAACAAGATTTCAAGATATCTTGAACAATTTTGAAATATTTTAAGGAAACTGTAAGGATTACAAAGGATTTAAGGAGATTCAAAGAAATTTCAATTGTTTTAACAAAATTTCAAGTTATTTCATGAGATTGCAAGTAATTTTAAGGATTTGAGTTTTTAAAGTGCTTATAACAGGATTTTAATGAATTAAACATTTTTTTTAATGCTTTACAAGAATTTGAAGAGGTTTCAAAAGAATTTAGAAGAGTTTAAGAACATCGAAGAAACTTTACAGGATTTCAAAGGTTTGAAGAAATTTTAAGTGATTTCAAATAATTTCAACGAATTTGAACAGTTTGCAAGAAAATTTTAAAAATTACTAGGGATTTGAAAGGGGTTCCAAGATGTTTATTATAGGTTTAAAAAGAATTCAAAAGATTTTAAAAATTGTTGGTATTAAATAAAAATATTTTCAGTTTCAAAATACTGGATTGTCAAACTAGAAACGACCCTGAATTATCCTGTAATACGAATGTTGATCATTTTTCAGATGATTCACCTTTATCAATTGAAAAAAGGTGAAAAGGTAACAAGTGTCTAGAATAGGTGAGAATTTTCTTGAAAACCGAAGAAAAAAATAGGAATTAAAAAAAAAATAAAATAAAATAAGGTGAAAAAAGAGAATAAGAAAGAGACTGTGAAGCATATGTAATCTGTAAATTTGTTGAAAATTGATGGAAAAATTTTACAATATTAACTAAAAATAGGATATTTTAGACACGAAAGCTTAAAAACAAGGGAACCGGTCTTGTAATAAGGCTTTCAAATAACGAGCTAAATTTTATGTAATCGGAAAATTCGAACTGAGAAACTTGTGTTCTGATCCACATAAAAGTTTGCATACTTGATCTGTTTACTCCACACATTTTAAAATTTATTAGATTGAATTAGTGATACAGAATATCGGGGTTGACGATGGCGGTGGGGATGTGTGAGTAAGAGAAATTCATTTATACGATACAACATATTAAGTAGAATATCACCACATAAACTGATGCAGTTACGCAGGTTTATTATTATGTTCAGTACCTACAGGCATTTATGCATAATAACTGCCATGTAGCTGATTAAAGCTCACTAATTTCAGAAAATCGAAATTGAATTTCGGTCCATTCGGTAATTACTATAAGCCAAAAGAAAACAGGGGATTTTCTCCAAATATTAGCTAAATATGCTGAACGTTATTATTAATATAGCAAACTAAATATTTAGTTTATTTTATTATTAAAAATCCGTTGCATAAGTTTGAAATACTTCAAATAATAGCAATGTGATTATTAAAATTAAGATAGTCGATAATTAAAAATGTTGTGCAAGTGCAGAACTAACAATAAAGTCTCCTGAAATTTGAATAGACTATTCTCTCGGAAGAGACTGGAAGGAACATTTAATGTTGTTTAATTAGAAGTTGAAATAGTGGATTTACAGATTATTCGTGCAAGACTGGTGCACTGTTATGAATTGCTTCTCTAACAACGTTAGGACGATAACCCGTCAATTATAATAGTCCCCGCAACTATCTATTGTCTCATATTCTATAACTGACTCATGTCTGTCGACCAAATAACACCAAACTTGGTAGTGCAAGTATGCAGTAACCTTTTAATGTTAAGAAAACGTGCATTCATATATTCTCATTATGTTTATAATCTAAAATTAATCTGTTCGTTTATCATATCCCTTTACCATAATTTCCCATTATGATATCTCCTTATCATTTCCTTTTATCATGATTGCCCTTTACCATTTTCTTTTACCATGATTTCCATTAGCCATTTCTCTTTACCATTTCCCATTAACATTTCCCTTTACGATATCCCTTTGTCATATCCCTTTACAATTCCCTTTTACCATGATATCCCTTAACCATTTATTTTTACCATTTTTAAAAACATTTTCGGATTTTTATCCAAACTAAGTAAAATCCCTTAAAATCGCTTAAAATTCTATTAAATTCTTTGTCTTTTTGAATCTCTTAAAATCTTTTTGTTAAAAGCACTTAAAATATATTGAAATGTCTTGAAACCTTTTCAAATTCAGTACAATTATCTAAGGACATGTCATACTTTATGATAAAAGCAATTGAGTTTTACCTCAGTTTCGTACAGACGGAGGTAAATGGCCTAATTTTAGGAAAAAATATTTCTTATTACGAGAGTAAAGCTATGGGCAATCAAAATTTTCTCTTGGGGTAATTACCACATCATGCTCTTAATAAGGGAAATTCATTAGATTTTGAGGAATTGCATTCCAACTATTTGAATCAATTAATTGTAGATTACAAAATGCAAATATTTGCGAACTTGATAATAACATAGATACCAGAAATAATTATCTAGACGAATTGATTTAGTAGTACATACTTGAATCAAGTTGATTCAGTCAGCAGCGTACCTCTAAAATTGTAACCGCGCGTCGAATGCAGGAATGTATAATTACATTTGTTAATTCCCCGAACATATTCATCGCATCGAGTTAGCTTAGGATGCTGAAATTTTAATGCCGAAAGGTAGACACACAACTATAAGACTGTCTTGTGCGTGTACTTTAAAATCTCCGTATTAAAAATTGTACGTGTTAATAATGAAAAAAAAATAATAAATAAATAAATTCTAGATATTAAGATTTCAAAATTTCCTTAGTTTCATGGCTGTAATTTTTCACTCCATACACTAGTATATAGCGCTTTAGAACAAACGGTAAATCATCTTCTTTCGCAAATACTTTTCAAAACTAATTTCAACATTCGCCCGACGTTTTGAAAAAATGCTACCACTATCCACTTTTCGCATTTAAACTGAACGCGGCTTTCTCCGGCGGAAGCGATTAAAAAGTATCGACACACTTGATCCAGAGCGATACACATAAAGAGCAAGTGTTGTGCGTTACGTTGACAGATACGAGTGTAATATTTTGCAAGGAATTTATGTCAGTGTCTGGAAGTGCAAAGCGACGGAAACCGAACCAATCTGGACAAATGGAAATTACTGACGGATAAATCATTTATTTTTATCATAAAATATAGTCAAAATAGTTCCGAATATAGCCATCACGCCCTTGAACCTATCGGAATCAAATTTTGCAGGGCGTCATGTCTTAAGGATTTTTTGAAGATATTTTTAAACTGTTTTAGAAACTAAAACGTTCTAAAATGTTAAGTTGAAGTTTCAGACGTCTACTAGTCAGATTGTTTTTTTTTTCAAATTTATTGAAATAAAAATATATGAAAAAAGTTTCAAATGTTCCCACATCTCAAAATTGTTACTTATTTCTTAACAGAAATTTACCCATCGTAGAATTTAAAAGAATTTTAAAGAGCTTTTAGAGTTATTGGTATAAGGGCTTAAATAAATGAAACAATTTGTAGACGGTTCTTAAGACTGCTCTTTATTCAATGAGGGCTTACGAGTTACGTGAGACTAAAAAGGAAAATCATACAAGGCGATAATTATATACAATGCCCATACGACGAAGAAGGACTACATAGAAGTCTATCATATTATCTCGATATTTAATAAACAAAACTTGGTCAGTCCACTGAGCCTTTAATCTTGCAGGAATATGAATTAGATCTTCATACGAAATCTAAATATTAAATTTAACTTTTTGTTCTGGAGTTAGAATATTTCCTACAAAAGGATTGCAAAATATTTGAAGTGATTTTCTCTTTCGCATGAGAAGGAATTTAAATTTCTGGGAATTTTAAGAGACTTGATTGATTTTAGGGATTTAAATGAATTTTTCAAAGAGTTGAACATATTTATCAAACGATTTTGTTTAGAGATTTCACACGATTTCAAGACATTTTATCTGATTTTAACGAATTTGAAGGGATTTCAAGAGATTTAAATCCATTTACAGAAGATTTTAAAATGTCTTGAAATCTCTTGAAAATCAATTAATTCTCTTGATTTTTTTAGAAATCCATTGAAATTCCTTACAATCACTTGACATAACTGGAAATGTCTTAAAATCCTTTGGAATTCCTTAAATTCACTTAAAATCTGATAAAATCCAGTAAGATGTCTTGAAATCTTGTAAAACCTCCGGAACATCCTTTTAGTAACTCTTTCAAATTATTTTAAACATCCCTTGTAATCTTCTGAAAACTCGTTGAAAATGCTACAAATGTTTTGAACTTTTTAAAACTCCTTTGAAGCCTATCTTGAAATATATTTAAATCCCAGGAAACGCTATGTAAATTTTTGCTGGTAAATAAATAAAAATCAAATGGTTTCGAGAACGTTTTTCGATATTTTAAATCCAACAAATGTAAAAATAAAAAATAAGAAATTGACGTCAGACTAGTCTCTTTTGAATTCTTTTCAAATCCCTAAAATCAAATAAAATCTCTTAGCGTCCGTTGATAACTTTTTAAGTCATTTTAAAATCTCTTTATTCTTTGAAATTCTTTAAAGTCACTATAAATTTTTTGAAAATCTAATTTCTTAGAGAATTTTTTAAAACCCTTGAAATCTTTTCAATCCTTTTAAAATCCTTTAAGTTTTTCACATCTTTTGAAATATCGTGATATCTCATCGAATTCCTTATATTCACTTAAAATGTCTTGAAAATCCTCAAACACTCTCATGGAATCCCTTAATATTAAATAAAAACCCTTGGAATTCGTTAAAATTTGTTGAAATCTCTTGAAGTCACTTGGAATTTCTTAAAAACTCGGTAGGCGCCAGCTAAATTTCTGCTAGTAAAAATATATAAAAATATAAATAATAAAAGAGACGCTATAGTGGATGAGCGAGATTTATAAAATTGTCTAGTATTTCTTTTAGAGATCTCTTTCTTCATCAACGTTCTTGGCTGCATTTATAATGTTCGTGGAAAGAGGTAAAGACATTTGCTTCACTTTATTACGGGGTTCAAGAATTCGTTTCATGTCCGACGAGAGGATTTCCAACAACATTGTTCGTCTCAAACTCGAAGAAAGAGAAGGAGGGTAGTATTTAATATACTGTTGGAGATTTACCGTTATAATAATCAAGCATAGAGAACAAGAAAACAGGAGAATAAGAGGGATAGAGTTGAAACTGTGATGGATGCACGATTAAACGTTTACTTCGACGTACCTGGAGGATCGAGTAAAGATGTTAACGTACTAAAAAGACAAGATTTACCTAGCCCGAAGGGTATTCTTAGCACCGAGATAAGATGTTCTTTGTGGATCTTTGCACACAATGTTCAACGGATTTTTCAATCACGCTTATCCAGCACTGGCACTGGGAGGATTAATAAAGCGGCGCGCCATGGAGTTTCTAGACTCATTTCATGCAGAATCGAATTGGATTTCCAGGCCAGCTTGTGTATGTAATGGACGACGAAATATCCCTTTGATGTTCCTGGAACGAGAGCGTGCGCGAGTACACTTTGTTACAACGCGCTAAATAATCGGTTTATAAAAATTCATGACAAGCCTAGTGAAGCGGGTTTATATCCCAGGATGGATAGTCCTGTGTACATATATCTGTGGTGACGATGTGACGAGCCAGCGGACACAGAATGCCATGGGTAGAGGAAAAATTGAGGGATGCAGGGGATGAGATGTTTTTAGTGCATTCACTACTCGCTCGTGCCAGAGTGCGAATATTCAGCGAGTTCGTGCTCGCACCTTTATCCTTTACACATCCGTGAAAAACGTAGAGACAGACTCGAAAATATTTTTCCTTCTATTTTCATTCTCTGTGAAAATACTGCATACGCATAGCCCAGATGCTCTTATTACACTCTGAGAATAGAGACCCCTTTTTGTTCTTTTATTGGGACGATTGTGAAAAAGAGAGCTTAAATTACGCCCTTTTAACAATTTCTACTTTGTCGGACAGACTGTTATAATGATTAGCGGATTTTTAATGAGATTAAGCAATACTATCTGTAATTATATGTATACAGCCACCATAGCATCTATTTTCTTTAGAAAAGATTATTTTTTTAAAAATAAAAATAGGTAGGAAGCAGGTGAAGAAAAGGATTCAAAAACATTTAAAGAGTTTTAAGTGATTTTTAAAGATTTTCAAGAATTTCAACCGATTTAAAATGCTTTAAAAATTGTTGAAGAATTTAAAAGAATTTAAAAGAATTTTAAGAGATAGAAAAAAGGTTACTAAGTGATGACAGTATATAAATGGTTTTGTTTTAATAGATATAAGAGTAGAGTCAAAACATCATATCACATGCACAATAAAATAAAATTGTAAGTTTCACGTTTCACGAGCTGGGATCTTTTTCTTTGCTCTAGATGCAAATGAAAATTCGAATGAGATTTTATCCTATTTTTAGCAGACTTTTCATAGTATGTATTTAATTTCAGAATAGCAAACCAGAAGATTCAAGGTATTCCGAACGTAAGAGATCGTAGAATTTGTCGTGCTTTATAGATTCAAAATCTTTTTAAAATAATCACAATACAGACAACCATCATAAAAAATGTATATAAGTATATAAATTTCTCACTAAATTTGAACTTACGTTACAGGTTCAGTATTCCACCCTTGCGTTGGAACATTGCCAAGAATCAACGCCACAAGAGTGACGGTCGAAGATGAAGATCTCGCACCCAGTATCAATTTAGCAGAGGTTAAAGAACGCTATCGAAGACTTATACCATACATGAACTACTATTTACCTAACAATAATGTAGAAAATCAATCAACAAGACCAGAAAATTATGCAAAAATTTTGGATAGGCCTCTTCTTGCAAGACCTCATTACCTTAGACCAAATATAGATCTAAGACAAAATAACAGATACCAAACGAACACGAAGAGCGAAGAAAAATTTATACCTTCTGTACAATACAATCCTGAAGAATTAGGTTCTGATAATGAATACTTCACCCCGGTTCATTATGGAATGAAGCTTAACCAGAAAAATGATCCTCCATATGCAACGCAACAAGCAGCTAGACCAGTGTATTCCAGATTTCCACCTGGAATTATAATTCCTAATAATCGATTCTTCGCAGCGGAGAGACCTTTGCAATTCCATAATTCTCCCGGAAGAGATTATATTCCTCAAAAGCAAATAGTGAAGACTGTTCCTTCCAAATTTCAGGAAGATTATCTCCACGATTATGAAGACCCTCTGAGTGGAAAGTTGCCAACGCCTTCAAATGATTACGAACAGCCATTAGAGGAATTTGAATCCTTTCGGTACATCACTTCCAATCCTGGCAGAATAGAACATGTCAGAGTGCCCAAACCTTCCATCCCCAGGCCAATTGCCTTCAACAATCCTGCACTACAAATTCCTGCCTCTCAGCTACATCATATAGTGAAGAGTTTGCAACTGACTAATCGATTACCCGAAATGCTCAACAAAGATAACATCGACAGTAGTATAAGAACCCTTGTCGAAATACTCAGTATTCTGCATAATGCCAAGAATCAAGAACTTCATAAAGTCCAAGTTCCGAAACCAGTTAAGTTAATACTAAAACCTCCAGATTATGGTTTCAATGAAGAATTTACGAGGCCTAATATTGTGGAGAGTAATTATCAAGTTACACCAAACAGCATTGACATCCCCGAAGCATTTGTAAGAGTAAAGCCAGCAAGGCCACTAAATCAAGTGAGTCCATATAAGACAGGGGTTAAGGCACAACCTGTTTTAACTTACAACGATAACGACTTAAAAACTGAAAAAGTTATAGATTATTATGAGCCTAATATTCAAGATGTAGGTGTGGGAAGTAAAGAAATATTCCATCAGGGTGTAACACCACAAAGTATAGACGATTCTCGGGATCATCCCTACAAAGTTCATCTGGATTCTGATGACATTTTGGAAGATGAGAAGCTAACTCTGCCAATTAGTAAGGAGAAACCTACTCATAATTATCCAGCACCGAATGGTGTTTCGACGCACTCGCAGAATATTCCTCCGTCTTTGAAGTATGGAGCAACAAGGGGAAAACCACATGTGGATTATCCAGCTTATTCCAGCATACCCCCAACGGATTTTAGTTGCAAAGAACAGAGATATAAGGGATTCTTTGGTGATCCTGCGACACGATGCCAGGTAACCCATATATGCCAAAAATTTTAAAGGTCCCAATGAACGAAATAATATTTCCTAGTACTATTTCATTTAGAAATATTGATACAACTAAAAATTTAAAAAAAACATCTAAATAAATCAATATTTTAACACTATTTTTTAATGTCTAATTTTAAATGTAACCAATACAAAAATTCGTTCATTTAAACGTTTAGAACTTCAACCACATTATGATTACAAGAATGATTACAGGGTATTTTTTTAGACATTTCAAAAATTTATAGCAATTTTTAATTATAATCAAATTTAATCAAATACGCGAAACAGCTCCTCGAAAAATGTTATTTAAATAATAATAATATAGAAAGCAAACAATTGAATGAGAAAAATATAAGAGAAGCCATTTGTGAATTTCATGAAAAATTTTCGTAGGATAAAAGTATGACTTTTGTGTTAGAGAGTTTTTTTTTAATTAGACCAAATTAGTTTTTTACTTTTTCGATAATCAATTCGTAAATCCTGGTCCTATAAAAAATAAGAAATATTAACAGAATACTGGATGTTTCCGGGGATTTTAGAATATTTCAAGTAGCTTTACGAATTTTTACACGCCACACTATTTAAAAGATTTTAGGTAATTTCTAGGTATTTTAAGGGATTATATAATATATATGATTTTAGGCAACTTTTTTATAAAGGGGTATTTGAAAGATTTCAAGTGTTTTAAGTGATTTAAAGGAATTTTATCGGATAAAAAGACTTTAAAGGATTGTACGGCGTTGAAAAAGGAACATTTTTCATCATTAATTTTTTTGAATTTTCGAAATGTTATAAGTCTGACAATTTTTGTTTTATCGAAAAAATTCATAGGGATAAATTGTTTGACTTTTTGAGTATTGCTAAGATCAAAACATAGAATTTGTAAATTAAACAAAAATTGATTTAAACAATTTTTAAAATGCTTTACATTTTTTAGGACACTAAAATAGTATATCAAAGGCTAATCCAATCTGTGAATTCTTTCGAAAATTATCGTGCTCGCAAACTAAAAATCTACAGACACACACACAGACTCTAATACATTCTGTGATGAAAATGTGAAAAGGTTGAAAACAGTTTGAAAATATCTTTTAAAAAAACTGAAGATAAATTTATGACGCCATGTAATATTTAGTTTCAATAGATTTTTATAGGTGTGGACGCCTTATTTGGAAGTATAAAAATTCAGTTTTATGTATTAATATTAATTAATATTAAAATCTATTTATATTTGCAGGTCTGGCATTATTGTGATTTGAATGGAGGAAAGTCCTCATTCCTGTGCCCGAATGGAACTATTTTCAATCAAGTGGCACTGACATGCGATTGGTGGTTCAACGTGAAATGTGAATCTACTACTCAACTCTATGTGTTAAACGAGCGACTTTACAAATACATTTTACCACTAATGCCTAAGTTTCCCGAAGATTTCACCGGGCCGGAAGTGGACAGATACTTGGAGCTCAAGTTCAAAGAAATGGAAGCAAAACTGAAGGAAAAGAAAATAAAAAAACAGCAAGAAGAAAAAGAAAAGGCAATAGAGAAAGAGAAAATCAAAAGCTCTATACCAGCTGAGAACGCCACCGAATAATGTGCCTCATATTCAGTTAGACTTTTTTTTATAAAATGTGTATCTAAGGAATTTGTGTAGTGAAAATTACACGTGACAAGCTGCCATTACTGCGTACTAAAGGCAACAATTTGCAAATTTTGAATTATTGAAACCAGTGATATAAAAAGAATTTAATACAGAATACGAAACAGATAGCTAACACCACGGTTTCTCTTGCATTTCTAGTCATATTTTTACACAATATAGTAATTATTTATACAAGACTGCGTTTCATTTGACCTCCGTAGCAATACCTTTCGAAGCAGTTGAAATTTTTTGAAAGCGATAATGGTGGTGAAGGAATAATTTTAGTTTGACGTATGATCAAATGTGCAAAGATGTCTTAATATTGACATCTGAAAAAGATCATGCTACCTGTTTAATTACGGAAGTGTGAGAGTCGATCAAATGTTTTTTTTTTCAATTTATGTCCACACCGAAAGTGACTGAACAGATAATTCTGTTGTATGAGCATGTAAATAACATTATTTAACTTTGTACTTTTGTTATGAAACTGTTAAATAAATGTATTTATTCATTTTCTAATATTCAAATTTAATAATTAGATTAGATTCAACCCCCCACTATTATTATTTATAAAATAAAGTGTCTAAATATCCACCTAGTTTAACGAATAAATGTCCAAAAATTAGAGGCAGTATAAGATTTAAAATTGAGATTTTAGATACTTTCTCAAATCTCTAATATATATTTTTTTAAAACCCTACCTTTTGTGTTTGATGTACCCGATTCAGTGTTTCAGAAGCTTTCTTATATGCACGGTCCAATTCAGGTTTCAACGTCTCGTTCTGAAAAAAATAATACATTAGAAATGAAACACACGAATACAATGAACAAACAGTTTTTAAGTTGTGGAGGCTCACCCTGTCCAAAAGGGTGCATGCAGTGTGTCCATTATGCTTTGCCACCATGCAAATATCACAAGCGGCCACATCACACTGACTACAATAAATAAAAAGAGGTTTGTCAACATGTTCGGGACAATTTGTATCCAATACTGGATCAATGCCCCCTTGAGAATTCGGAATCATAATTTTACTGTGGCTTTCTAAAGCTTTTCCGTGTAGCTGTAACAATAAACCGTATTTTCATTAGTTTGTTTTTAAATTTTAAAACGAAAATGTCAGTAGTCAACTATTCAAAGGTAATAATAAAAAAAAAGGTTTAAACAACTTAAATTAGTTTTTACCTTCGCATAACAAAGGTTGCAGAAAATGACATTGCATTCGAGACATCTTGCAGATGCTTTGTTCAAACATTCTGAACAACGTCCTAAAAGAAGAAGAATAATCCATACTTGATTGATCAAATTTATTAAACAAAATTCAATTTTTTAGAGAATTCAGTATGATTACATACATTTTTAAAGTTTTGAAACCGATATTTTTATTTGGAACTGTATTATAAATTTAAACCTGAATTTAAATATTACACGGTAAAAGCACTTGAAATTAAGCCAAAAAAATTTCTAAAAAACATATTTTCGGAAAACTGAAACCAGAAAGAAAGAAACGATAATTGATATGATTTAATGGAAATCAATAAACAATATTTATTTGTAAATTTGTTATAAATTGTAACGATCATAAATAACTATCAAATTTGATTGGATTTTAGTAAATATCAATTCAAATATAATTAAGAAAACTATTTAACTTTATCAAACGATTTTAGGGGATTTTAAAGGATATAAAGACTTTAAAGGATTTCAAAATATTTTTAAGGGATTTCCAGAGAGTTTAAAGGCATGTGGTAATTAAAACATGCACAAATTTAAATAACACAGTGTTTTTCTCGCAATTTTTACTTTCAAAAAAATAATAGTACACAAACATCGGTGTTTAAGTTTTTTATATCTATACACTATTATTTGTTTCAGAAAGTAAAAATTATGAGAAAAAACCAGGTTAGGAGACTGAAAAAAAAACTTTAAGGAATTAAAAAAAATATCAAAGGACTTTAAAAGTAGTTTAAGAAATTTCATAGACTTTGTTTGATTTGATGATTTCCAAGAGATTTTTAAAAAAGTTATAAAGAGTTATTAGAAGAATTTTTCATAAGGTTCTATACATTTCATAAGATTTCAAGTAATATTTTAAGTGAGTTTAAGAAATTTCTAGAGAAAATTCAAACCACAAAAAAAATAACTAATGATAATTTATGACTTGATAGATTCTAAAAAGTAATCATCTAATTGTGAATTCGATATGAATTTTATTGAATACAAATGATTATCAAATTTTATTGGATTTTATTAAATATCAATTCAAATATATAATTAATAA
>JAUESI010000018.1:8259822-8296669 GCA_032275145.1 Synergus laeviventris | reverse complement strand
TGAATTTTATTGAATACAAATGATTATCAAATTTTATTGGATTTTATTAAATATCAATTCAAATATATAATTAATAAAACTATTTACCTTTCTCAACTGAATTGCAAATTTTCGATTTAATTGGTTGGTAAAACTCCAAGTCCGGGTCATCTGGACAAATTGGAAGACTTTTAGTCAACCCAATTAACCCAAGCACATAAATGTTTAGAGGAAGTTTACTTTTTTCATATTTATTGGATATTGTTCCTGGAATCTCACATAAGTTGCAAACCAAGTTTGAAACTGAATCGGCACAATTGTTGCACAATGCATGTCCACATGATAAAACTAGTGGAATACTCAGATCTTTTCTGTTTCTCGAGAGATTAAAATCTGTAACCACAAATAAAATTTTCTTTAGGATCAGAAAAGATAGCTAACTTGCAGATTCAAAGAAAGTATCCTAACACTAACACTAAAAAAACTAATTTTCCCATGTGCTTATAATAACATAACTTCTATAAAATTCTCAACGTTCAAATGAACAAAATTGTTTATTGATTGCTTTTTAAACTAGAACAATCACAAAATCTTAGTTCACTGACATTGAAAATAACACCACATAAACGAAACTAAGAATGTTCATTTTTTCTTTTTATTTGAAACATTATTTCTTATCAAATACTGAAAATAAAAGCTCGACTGCAAGTTAATTCTAACCTTAAAATTAATTTTCGCGTCGTAATTTTCCTATAAATCGTGTTTTATGAAAATGATAGGGAACCGGCAGGAAATTTCTGTCAAATGTCGACAATTGAATAAATGGAATATAAACATAAATAACCTTTTGAGGTTATATGGTATTTCTTAGATGAATTCCACGAATTTATAAAAGTAAAACATGCCTGAAAACATATAAAAAAACTTTTCCCTTGGGTTAAATCGGGAAATCAGATAGAAGCTAAAGATTGAAAATTCGCCGGGTGTCAACACGTGCAAATAGAAAACAAAGAACTTTACCTTTGATGAAAAAGTAGTGTTTGCATCGTACGCACGAAACGTCTTTCAGCCTTACACTCGGGTACGAAAATGCGTTTTTATTGTCTGCTTTATCATTACGACGTCCGAACATATTTGCTCTCTTTGTATAAACACTCATCCACGAAAAAGACACCAAAAACGAAAACTTGATACGTATTCTTTCAAGTACGAACACGATTTCTCCGCACGAAAACAGTGCCAACTTGATCAGCACCAGCGGTTCATTTCACAGAATTCACGATGATCTGATTGGTCCGGTGAAGCATTCAACAGGAACGTAGCAATCAAAGGCGTGGTCTCCAAAATAATATCAACTGTTTCAATTTTTAAAAAAGCCAGATAATTCCTAAACGAACAGTAACTAATTCTTTTCTTGCATTGTGTGAAGCTAATAGAACGTTTGGGAAAAAATTTTAATATTAGTAATATTATTAAATATAAAATATTTGTTTTTATTATTTTTGGCGTATTCCAGCAAAGTTACGCTCCTGCGAAAAAGATTCAACAAGTGTTCGAATTTTGAAAATCGGAAATCAAATGTTTTTTTGACTTCAGTCGTAGCACTTTTTCGATCGTAAATAAAGGTAAATTTCAACGCTTTTTTTGCCAATTAAATAAATAAAAAGAAATAATAAATATATCAAATAAATTTTTCTAAAATATTTATTTTAGTGACTGCAACCAACTTTATGGTGAAATATCGCCATATTTTAGGTGCGTCATGAAAGGGATCTCTGGAATGCTATAAACCCCAACAATTCTATAATGGACCAATAGAAACACTTGCATGACGTAATCAAAGGTAAAGGTACCAACAATTCATTTAACGAAGCAATCAATGATAGCAATTTAGTCCTGGATTGTACAAGATACATACGTATAAAGTATCTGGAATTTCATGATTGAATTTTGCAAATGAAAAATTCGGAAAATATTTCCATTTTCCCATTTATGCAAAATTTAGATAACAAAATCTATTTCTATAATAATATTATTATTTTTAATCACACTTTAATTAAGTAATTTATTCATTACATGAGTCATTATGGGACCAAGTTACTGAATAGAATTTTTTTAATTATTACCATCAAAATAATTTGAAAGTAATCGCATTTAAAACCCGACATGTTTATATAGTTATATAGCAACGTTTTTTGTAATGTGGTAAGTCTAAACAAATCGCAATTCTTACTAAACTTTTGGAAATCTATTGTAAGTTAAATTAGCAGGTTAGGTTAAAAAATGTGGTTACCTTTCTTTTATTCGTTGTACTTAAAAAATATTATAATTAGATATTTTGTCGCTCTGTACATCTATAGAGCCGAAAAAATGTTCATTTAATACTCTTTCCTCATAACGAGAATTCGAAACTTATTCTCAATTAAATTCAATCTCTTCATGTTACGCAAAAAGTATTTGTTCTATATATGTGTATATATATATATATATTTTTTTTTTTATACCATATATTTTAAAAGTAAACAGTGGTACAGAGCGAAAAAATATTTAGTTATAGTATTTATTAAGTAAAATGAAGAAATTAAATTTTGAGATTAGAACTTGCGATCCGCAACGCCCGTAAATATCAACTTATTCAAATTACTTATCATTTGTAGATAGTACTTTCCAAGGATGTGAATAACGGAGGACGTGGATGATAAAATCGATGTGAAATCAAAGAAAATTTATCTATGATGACTCTAAGTATTGCTGATCTTCATTATATGTCAAATTGATCTCCGCGGGCTTCAAGATATTAATGATTATTTATCACAAGTTTTAAAAGTTGTTAAGTTTATGAATATTTATTTTCATCTGGTAATGTTTTCAGATGCGAGGGTGCGGATGGTATGTATAAAATTTTCAAGTTTGCCGCACTTGTCTTCCCAATTTTTAAGTGCAATTTGACACGCATTTTTAGAAAAAGTGCTCAAACCGAAGCGCCGAACGGGGACCGAACAAACTCGACCCTTTAGGGCGTATAGGGATGATCATAAACGATGTTACTACTTAAAGAGTTACTGCCCTGCCCTGACTATAACATTCCCTTTTCACTATTGCCCAAGATTTCGGGATACCATTTTTATGGATCAATACAAAATGTTTGAACTGCGATAAAGTATATTCTTCCTTTAAGAGTTCTTGACTATTCCTAACACTCTTTCAAAGTTCCATTAGTATTTAATTTAAAAACCTTTCTAAGTTAATAATCTGAAGATGTTTACACCTACAGTCGACAAGAAGATTAAACCAACGATCGCAACTCGATTTCTGAGAAAAGTCTTCAATCTCTGCAATAGATGTCTCTATACAAATTTCCGAAGCTCGTTGAGACTGTTGTGACTAGAGGCTACTTCTGGGATACATTAAAGAATATACGCAGATGGCGGAAAACCGGATGGTGATGGTTGGTTTAGGTGGGATAGATCAGGATTCAGTATTCAGCATTCAGGGTGTAATGCACACACTCATACATAATACCTGTACGCAAACATGGGTAGGACGGCGCGAAGTTATGCCGACTTATCTAGGTCTAGGTGCGGTTTGCAAAGGCCCGTTATAATCCCGCCCAAGCCCACCATACCAGTTCAGACAAGTCCAGTGGATTGCTAGGTGCTAAGAGAAGCCAGCCTATAAGCAAGGCAACCAAGCGTGACAAGGCGGCAAGGTCTAGGATAGCTAGCATTCAAGGTCGTGTGCAGAGCGCAAAGCCCGGATATATCCCCTCCGTGGATTTCTAAACGCCCTTTGCATTCCCCCCTCTCATCACGTCTATATCTATCTCTCTATCTTACTCGCTCTAACTGAAACCCCATTTCTCCTCCCTCAAGTTTCCATCTCACTCACTCTTTCGCTGACGCCAAGTGCAACATTGATTTACCCATAAAAATTCCCCACGCTCGACTCTATCACTCTGCTATTACTTCCTGCCCGGGCTTCATCGGCTGCTCCCAGATTCGCAATGCAATCTTCTTAGACAAGGAAAAGAATGAAGACCGCACAATGGACAGAATTAGCTGACTTCGTCCTCCGCTCTTTTATTTCTCTTTTATTTCTCTTTCTTTTCCTCCTTTTTTCTTCTTTTATTTTCTTTTTCCTTTATATGCTATCTTTTTATATATGATACATTATACTAGTATACTAGAATACCACTTGTTTACACGAGAACTCGCTTACTTAATTGTGCAGGCATGCGCAGCTTTTGAAGAAGACCGTCAGAAGAAAAAAAATATATATATATATATATAGGTACAGCTCATGATGTATTATTTAAAAGAGCACAACATTCGTCCGCAAACCCGCAAGTATAGGGAAATGAGCAAAAATGTAGAAAATAAGTATTAAATGCGTAGCTTGACTTCAGCTGTGCTAATATGACTTGTTATTGAAATCTCAGAAACAAACATATGTTGTTTTTTAGGCGAAACTTAGAAAAAGAAGGATTTTAAATGTTTAAAAAAGTACTGCAGATTAAGGAATATATATATATATATATTAAGAAATATACTTTGGGGCACTTGTTTTGTAAATTAGTTCTATGAATGAATAAATAATAGATTGTGAAGATATTTACTATGAGGACAAGTTCCTGAATGCCCCGTATAACGAAAATTCGTCGTCCAAAACGTTATCAACAATGCAGGTGCGCAGCGAAAACGCTTTTCAAGCTTTGCGATTCCCGTTTGTGGTAAATTCAGGGTTTTCCTCTCGTAGAGAAAATACTACATGCAGTAATATGAGAAAATCTCTAAACGCGAATGCATTTCGGCTCAACGAAAGAGGTTTTGCCAGATGGATGCAACAAGCATATATACGGTGTGTTCTTAATGGAAAAATCAAATATTAAAGACACTGCTTTTTGTGTTTACGGCCTCTCGATTTATCAAAGAGAGTCATCCCGCTTTGTGATTATGAGATTAGAGAATGCGAGTTTCCCCCTTTAATATTATTTTGCACGATTGACTTTATTTGCGTTATTTTTGGCGAGTCCCTCATATGTACCAGTTCATTAGAAAACAATCCATTTAAAGCTTCAAATGAACACCTTAAGTACATATTACGCACATAAAATAATAAAAATTAGGAAATTCGATTCAATTTTATAATGTCATATAGTTGTTTTGAATATTTTCTCTAATTCAGAAAACAGTTTCTTTTGACTAAAAAAAAGTTGGTTTTACTCAAAGTCATTTTTCTTAATTAAAAAAAAATATTAGTTTATAACGAAAGAAATTTCTTTGTGCCCAAAGCTTTTTCTACTTCAAAAAAATGTTTCTTTGACCTTATTTTGAGTGCAGAACAAAAATGTATGAATTGAGAAAATATGCCTTCCAAAAAAGTCGGGGGCTTTGTTTCTGGGAAAATTTATTGAATTTTATTCTAGTCGTGAATAATCAACTCTCCTTCAACTATGCACGAGTTACAGACTCGATACTGTATCTACCATATGAGGTGTCCTGGCGTCATTCTAAATTCAATTTCTCTGACCTAGATTATAGGTGCTACGTGCTATGGCAACGACAAAGTTTCGCTAAAAATCGGCGCTTCCTAAAGGGCAGAAAATTTAACATTCTAGAACGATTATGCATCAAAGATGAACCGTTTGACATAAAACCAGAAAGGACAGATTTAAATTATTCTAAAATAAATGTATAGTAATCGAACTCTCTGTAACATTTTTTAACATTAGTAACATTAGTAAGATTTTTCTCAGCAAAAGCAGGCAGAAGTAATAGAAAATTTGTAGAAATTAACTGATAAATTTATTTAAAAGTTTATGATCATATAATGGTCATGGAGACAAATAATAAGCTTTTAAGCCTTTTAAATTAAACAGCGTGGATTTGAATGCATTAAAAAATTTCGCGCTTCATGTTGCAGTTAATATAGACCTGCCGATTGCTAATTCATATTCGATCGCTCTGCATAATTTACTAATTAAATCAATATTATGCGATTTCGAGGCAGTCAATCGATTAATCCGGTAATTTTTTATTCCTCGTTTTAATTAATACTAATGAATAATGAATTACTATATTTGTACGCGAATAAAGCATTCGGCACGAAGTTGCCAATTTACCCCTATATTTTAATGATTGTTAAAATTCACCAAAGGCTATAATATGCGGTACTTTCTACAAAAAATGTAATTCATGTTAATTAAATCTATATAAATAGCATAATATAGGTGCTTTTTAAAATTGTTGGCATGAAATGAAATTGAAATTAAAATATAGTCTCCTCGTTATTCAAATAACGTTTGGGCAGTCTGTCCTGAGATCCATTTTATTCATTTCGGTTCTAGTGGTTAAGCTCGATCGATTAATAATAAGCGAGAAGTGGCCGAGCGAAAAGCCATCGGCTTAAATTTTCATCGGCTTTCGCGCGTGCTCGCATGATTATTTATTCACGATGCTCCGAACCAACGAATAGACCGAAAACGAAAAAGCGAAGCTCCGTTGGCCACTGCCCGGTTTTCGCGACTAAATGAAAAACATGGTCAAAATATCTCATCCCTCTTCTTTTGCCGTCTATTCAAGCATCGAGGTGTCAGCTTTTTTTTTTCTTTTTAAAGTAAACGCCAGACACAGATATGAATAATTACGTATTGTGTTGGTCTTAATGGAAGAAGGAAGAATAATTTAGAACTAATTAAAAGTATAGAAATACCATATTTGATCAGTCGCTAATCTCAATTAAAATCGTATTTAAGTAATAATGCTGGTGTAAATATAAATATTTATTGATTTCTTGTTGTCGCGAAATAATGGTATGCCATATATATATATATATATATATATAGTTATATATACGGTAATGGTTACGCAGCACTGCAGGGCCTATACAAAATTGATCATCTGTGGGTGAACTGAGTAGCTTACGGATGATTAATAATAATATATGAGAGGAAGGGATACGACCGAAGATATAAGCCCAGGAAAAGCGAGGACAAGGAGCATTTTTCCGTATTGAAGGAAAGGAGAAAAGTCCGCTGCGCGCGAAGAGAGCGACGTTTGGCCGGTCTGCGAGGCCGTGACGATTGGAGAGTTGAACCTGAAATCTGTTAAGGTATAATATAAAGTTGAAAGAAATCTCATGCAGAGAGATTGGTGGTTCCGTTTTTTGAAAGTTGACTTACAGGGATGCCCGTGAAAGTGGAATTTATTGACGAGAAATCCCGAAGGACGATCTGCAACCGAAAATCCGTGGGAGCAAGGGACTCTACCCAGGAGGCTCGAACATCTCGGTCGAGGTATTCTGGTTATATATGGTTATTATAGGTATGCAATACACCAGGCCTAAATCCGAAGTGATGCTGTGTCTGCCACGAGGCATCGACAATTGGATGCATGAATTGCGTGAATAATGAACGTGTGTATTGCTGAGTGATTTGTAAAGTGGCTGATTAATCGCGCGTTCTTGAATAAGTGTCTTCGTGGTAGCTCATCCTTGGGAATCGTGCGGTACGTATACCACCGAATCGTTATTTCGTATCTGTCAGACAAGTTTTGTGAATAAAAGTCAATATTGTGATATAATTTCGATCTCGTAATATATAGAAGTCATCCTCGAGTCCAAGATGTCCGTTTTACGAACCCCTCCACCCCCCTCCTTTAAACCAGTCAACTCAATACAATATACATATGACAGTCGATATTAAACATAGATTATAAGATAAAAAATCCTATTTAATGCTATGTGCGGTAATTATCATATGAGCAAATTTAGTTCGTATGATAATAAATATTTTTCGCTGAAAATTAGATGATTTATCTCCATTTGCATGAATCAAGTTACCAATTCATTTAGTTCGTTCTAATTACTAATTGAATTAGAAAATTTTTACTAATTTATAGTAAATGACTTCATACTATTTGAATTGGTAAGAGACTACTGTTAATTAGTATTATAAGACTTAACTAATTCTGGATGAGAGAGTGAATTGGCGCATCTATATATATATATATATATATATATTAAATATATATTAAAATATAATTAAATATATATTGTAAATAACATATGCCCTCAAGTTAAAAGTTATACATCAATAAATATATAGGAATGGATATTTAATACAGGTTTTTAAGGTTAGTAAATAATCCATGCAGAATTCCTAGAATAGTTTAATTATGCATGGATACAGGGATGCTTTTATGCAGCAAAGCTACTCTAGCGAATGCGAATCATGACGAACGAACGTTATCCAATTTCCGACAAACCTACAGCAATCGAGAGCTCTCGATTTTGCGCTATCGATTATCGCTGCCAGAGTTACTGGTAACCATTTCATTACTATAGCTTTTATATCGGTTAACAGCACTAATGACGAAGAGGGCTAGATTTCGTTTGGAGCTTGGCAGGCGTTTACAAAAGGAATATTATGTCCATATATATATATATATATAATTGAACGTTTATATTTTATCAATCAGAGTTATTATACTGTTATTGTCTCTTGAAAACTAAAACGAAATAGAGTATTTTATGCAATTTTCTGTTTTTCAAATTGATGAAAAATTAAGTCTGAATGATCAAACGATATTAAACGCCTATCTGCAATAATCTGCATGGACCTTTATGCAAATTACAGAATCCTGTATAAAGTACACTTTGATTTTATAAACTTAGCCTTTGCGATTTTGGAAAACATTTTTGCAATTTAATTTAATTTGTAATCAAATCAACTCACATATGGTAGAAAACAACTCGGATAAGTGAAAACGTAGGTGGCTATTATCCTAATTAATTTTTGTATTAATAAATGCTTGCATTACGGAAACTAATTATCGCTAATCTGAAGCAAATCTGTTGCTAAGCGTATAAAATTCACTAATTACATACGACCAATACGGATAAATACATCTCTTGTTTTTTGAAACTGAAACCTCCTCGTCTGTTGAAATATAGAAAATCACCCAAGCAGATTTGATATGGGTCGAAGGTATAATAAACTTGGAAAAGTTTTGAGCTATCCTTCCTTAACGTTTGACTGGCATCCTATAGTGTTGACCTATTGAATGGAGTTCATGAGAAAACTTATCAAAGGTTCACCAGAAAAATCTATATGTAATCCTTATATAGCCTCGACTACAATTGGTGTTTTCTATTCGCGGCGTTCTATCCACGTTACACCTAGACGGATTCGAAGGCATCACATAAGGTTATCGTATCTGATTTCATTTTCCGCTATCGTATGGCCGCAGAGACGAGAACTTTGGACAGTTGCTAGAAGGAAAAGGAAGGTTCGAAGCAAAAACTGTAAGTTTGTTTTCATGACCTGCGGGTGTCTCTTATCCTTTTACATCAAGTATAAAGTTATATACCATATGCTACAGTCATATACACGCATAAACCTATAATACACATAAACATACATATTATATCATATATGTATTGGTTTCATACAGATATGTGTATATATGGTAATTTATAACATTATATAAATATACACGCAGAAAAATGAATCTGTTAAAGTTACAGATTCAAATCTGCTGGATATTTCTGCTCTTCTAGCAAATAAAATCTGTTAATCTTACAACTCTGTCTGTAAAATTTACAGAAAAGTTTCTGTTATAGTCAAGGGGTTGACAACTTAAAACTGATATTTTAAAACTGAATATTAACAGGATATTTTACTGAATTCAAGTTACTTGAAGTCATTCGAATTCGATGGAATAGCTTTGAAATTATTTTTAGTATTTTCAAGGGATTTTAAGTGATTTTTAAGGAATTTCAAAGTATTTTCAATTATTATAAGGGCTTCCCAACGTTTCAAGGGATTTCTAAGAATTTATTTCATTTCAATTGTTTTTAAGTTATCTTGAGTGATTTTGAAGAACTTTAAGGATTTTAAGCGATTTTTATTCGTTCTTTGTGGAATTTTAAAAGACTAAACATTATTTTAAGTGGTTTTAAAGAATTCATGGATTTTTAGTTAAATTTATGGTAAATTATTGTAAATGATTTTACAGATTTTTAGAGGATTTAAAATAATTTTAAGTGATTGTAAATATTTTTAAGACTTTCGAGTGTTTTCGCAGGTTCAGTCATTTTAGAAGAGTTCGATGACTTGGAGAAATTTCAAGTGATTTCAGGAGAATCCAAGTGACTTTAAGAGACTTTAATCCACTTCAAGCGTCTTCAAGTGACTTCATATATTTCAGAAGATTTCATATATTTCTGAAGAATTCAGCAGATTTCTATGCAAGTGTACACCTGATTTCATGAGCCGTTAATGTCTCAGCTAGAGTCATCTGCTATAACGTAGCAGAAAGGAATCTGTTATATATATTTACAGCTTATAAAATATGTTGATTCTAAGCATCTGTAACTTTTACAGATTTCAATCTGTTCCCATTACCGCAGCGAGCCATTGAATGTGCACACTGAGAAAAAGCATTTAGTAAATGGCAACAAAATAATTTTGTTGCATCTTTTTGTGGTCATAACCAAATTTTTGTTCTAAAAATAATAGTATTTTATTGTCTCAACAAATTGTTTTTTTAGGACAACCAAATAATTTCATTGAATATTTTCGTCGACATAACAAAAATTTTGTTTAGACATGTTCTGCCAATTATATACCCAATATACAATACCCAATATCAATCAATACTGTGGTTGTACATTTTGTAAAAGTGAACATTAAGAATATTTAACATTTTATATACATATTTTATCTAACGTTAACGCAAATGCGCTTCTTGATTAAATTATCTTGAGATAATTTATTATTTGTGCATGAATGCGTGCATTGGGAAAAAATGTCAGACACCATCTATTATTACTGACATGCGTTTGTGTCTTCGATTACCCCCAGCGTGTTGTTGGAGATTCAGCGTTATTTGCGGTATCACTTTAAAGTAGTAGAAGGAGTTGGACACCAACTAAGCAAGGGCCCAAAGGGAGTGACCTAAGTTTGACAGTTCCGTCGTGACAAGTTTTCTTCAAGCATCATAAAGTACGCGGGTCTCAAATACCTAAAGAATTAAAGACATTTCCGATACATAAAGTATTCAGAAAATATATATACACTCTTTATTCAGCAGAACTACATGTGCGAAATGCTATTTTTTCTATAAGCGTTAAAATTTACAAATATCTCGATTAGCTATAAGTATATCCGTAATATATCTGCGAATAAACCATGTTCTTAATTAATAATGGTTTTCAAGACATTTATTTTTATTTGTAGAATTCACAGATTTTATCTGTAATTCAAAAGATTTGGCTGGATCTGCGGGTTCAACATACTTTTTTCTGCATGTGAGCTGTGCAATGAGCTGGGCACTTTCTCGGCGAATAAAGTTGTCAGGAAAAGCCAATGGTGGTAACGGCACCTCTTTTATCCTCTAACCCCTTCTTTTTCCTTTACCCCTTGTAACCGCCCTTTAGAAACGTCATTCTCAGGGCTAGGAAAATCCTGCTGCAAGGATCTTTCAACTGAACAGATAAAGGGCAACGCGAGATGAGGGAAGAGCTAAGTTTTCTTTTTCTGCGATTCCCTCCCCTCCCCTACAAGTTGGGATTGAGTCGAGGATTAAATTTCTTGTTAGTCTCCTGGGAAACAAGAATTATAGAAATGGGATGTAAAAAGTAAGGCAACTTGTATTTAATAAGATACTGTAAGATATTATACCATATAAGATATGTAAGATATATAAATAGCTACAAATAGCTAAAAATATCAGTATACGAGCAAAGCGCTCGTTCTTTGCAATCAAATTCTCGTTTTACTTCAGATCGTTATAGCGATCATCTTGCTTCATCGAGATCAGTTCGATTTTATAATTGATTCATTCAATCATGTCGCTGAAACACATTATAGAGTATATGGCACAAGAGCGTAGCGTTCTTGTAGAAGTCAGAATGGTTCTTCAGGAAGTGGGTAAACCAGTACAAAGAGACCAAGGCCGTCGATGACAATGTTATTATCAAACTTTTCGAGAAGCAGCCTATGATTACATTGCGGCGAGTTCAAAATTTATTGGCCAATGTTATATAAATATACAGAAAGGCACTATTACCGTTTGCCAATAAGTGCGGTTTGGGTCGAATAATCGAAGATGCATGGATATCCTACAGGAGGACAAAAACATCGGAGTCGTCTGTGCACCACATGGAAAACTGAAAACAATATCGTGACCTTAGATGGGGCTTCGCAGTCAGTCACGTGACGCGAATGTAATCGAAAATATATGGTCGGTCATGAAGATGCGAACCTTCTAGAGAAACGTGTATATTCACTCTGAAGCACTTGTCTCGTCAAGTATTTGCTTGTGTTATCTGACTTTGACTGAATTTAAGATATCATTTATTTACCAATCTAACGAGACAAGCGATCATATCGTACTTTGTACATCACTAAAAATCAATCTATGGAAAATGAGAAAGTTGAACCGATTGAAAGGAGATAGATTATTTAAACTGAAAAGAGAATGAGCAAACAGAAAAAGCTCGGAGACAACTCTATTTTTTAAACATTCTTGACTCTTTCCACTTTGCAAATCCCAGAGCAGATCTTTCCATTCCCCTCAGTAAACGCGGTACGGGACGGATACGGTTTTCGAAGGCGTTGTTTTGCCTTCCCTAATGGATAATAACGAGAATTCGGCCTCATTTATCACCACTTGTAGCTCCACCTCTGACCTGGACACCTACCAACGGATTTCCCATCCCAATATTTCCTTCGCCTACCCGTTCGCTCTCGGACATATTATATAGCTGCAGCGTATCCGACATTCGTGCCACGGTTGCACAACACGTGTACCAGCCACCCTCTCTCATCCCCTTATTTTCCTCCCATTTGTACCGCCACCTTCGCCTACAGCTCTCTTCCTGATCCACTTGCACCTACTTCTCGGTGTCTGCAAGTTACAGGGAAGGGTGCAAACATAATATGTGTATAGTGTATACATGTTAAGTGTTAACTATATATATATCACTGGATCCTCCTTTAGACTCATTAATTTAGCTTTCTATTTCTTTCACACATATACCAATTATTGTGAAAACATTCGTCAGCTATATTTTATGTAGTTTCTTAGTAATTAGTAACATTAAATGGACGATTAATATTATTCAAATACAAAAAGGGTACAATCAGCTGTGAAGTTGTTTCAACTTTTGTGCTCATTCAATGAATACTTTGCTTCCTCATATACAGGAATCATTAAGTAATTAATAGATCGCGTCTCTCTCTCTCTCTCTCTCTCTCAGTAGTAATTTTAAGAACTATCGAGTAATTTCATGAAACTTAAAGGAATTTCGCGAGTTTTTATAGGAAATTCTAAAGTTTATAGGAATTTTACTATAAACTTATGGGGGTTCTATGAAATTTTGAGAAATTTTATGGAATTTAAGGACGTTTACAGGATTTCAGGGGGTTAAACAATTTTGTATGGTATATTAAGTAATTTTAAAGACTTGTAAGGGGTTTCAGGGGATTTCACATTTATTAGTAATAATTTTATTTATTTATTATTATTTAACAGATTTCACACGAGTCATAGTAGTAAAATAACATATTCATGCCTTTTTATGAGTGAATCGATTTTTGAGTCAATTTAAAACTAAATTGACCATCAAAAAGTAGAATTTTTATCTACCATAGATTTGCATAATTATTGTTTGAAAACTTAAACCTTTATTAATTATCTCATTAATTCATGGTATCTTCATTTTGAGTGAAAATTACTTTCGAGTCTGACAAAGATAATTTACCATAAAAATGAATCATTATTATATGGTACTATATTGAAATTTGCATCGTTTTAATTAGAAACAATTTTTTTTTAATTTTCGTTTATCTTAAAGAGTTGAGACAATTTTACTCCGATTTTGATTGGTGTATCATAACCGGAATCGGAAGTTCTAAAATACGCGCCATATTGAAATAAAAAATTTTTATTTCATCGCTGGCTGACTTAATAAAAAATCAAGAGGAAAATGATCGCACAAACTGGCTCAAATATTAATTAATGTTAAGTGAATAATACTTACTTTTGAACACGCGCGTTTTACATTTTACTGAAAATAATATTGTTTAAATAAAAAATATAAACCTTTGTTAGATACAAATTTTAATTTAATATAAAAATAATCAAATATGTAAATGAAGAGGTGTGAGAAAAGTATATCATATACATTTGAAAAAGTTTTAAAATAGGTTTTAAGGATTTGTAAGACATCATTTATTTTAAAATCTGCATAAAAATATAATTATTAATCAATCCATTATTATTAAAGTGTTTCTAAAAATATTATTGTTTTTGTGCAATATACAATCCAATAAGTCATAATTTTTTCTTTAATAAAAATGACTATTTATCTTTTCTTGCATATATCCACGGTATAATATATATATAGTAGCACTTCAGTTAATATAACTATAACTTCAGCACACTAATGAAAATTACGACTATAAAATTTACCTTCACAAAATATTTCTACGTTCAAATTTTAGGTGTTTCAAAGTTAACTTCCAAACGCGACTGTGTTATAACTTAGTGGAGGGGAAAAGTTGTCTCATAGATAGAGATATTCAATCCCTCCCAAGTACACACTTTGCATCCATCAAACGCTATCTTTTTCTATATTTCCCTATCCTTAACAGTCCATGTCTTCTAAAAAAATTTCAATCTCTTCTATCCATTTTTTCTATCTTTTTCTATCCTTAGTTTTAAACTTATTAACTTTCTACATTTGAACATGCATAATAATATTTTAAATACAATATTCTGTTTATATAGATTATTCTAATTTTACCACTAACACATGGATAGAAAGCTAAACATAGAAATTGATAGACTTGGTAATATACTTTAAGAGAGAAATAAAAGGATAGAGATAATTAGATTAAGTATAGACATGAATAGAAAGGTAGATATTGAATTGGATGGACTTGATAATATAGTTCAAGAGAGATAGAAAGGGATTGAAATTATTATATAAGGATAGATATGGATAAAATTGTATGAATTGAAAAGGATAGGCTTTCTAATATATTGTAAAAAGGATAGAAAATGATAGACATCATGGATAGTTATATAGGTGTGGATTGAAAATTATAGGCTTCCTAGTAGATTGTAGAAAGTATATAAAAGGTATATAAATATAAATTATATATATAAAACGATAGAAAGGCGCGGCAGTTAACTGCAGAAGGGATATAAAAACATTGATTTGAATAAGGAAACATTGGCGTGTGGAAAGGTGGAGGATAGGAAATGATTGGTAAAGATAAACGAAGGATACAGAAAGATAGAAAAGCGGAAATTCAAAAGGAAATATGTTATTGTAGATTAAAAAAGAGATAGAAGAAGATTGGTATGGATTGTTAAGGATATATTTAGATAAATTTTTCCTTTCCATTTCAATCCTGAAGATTGAAAAAGATTCAAACGGATACGGGTCCTATCTGTTTACTTTCAACGGGGCAACTCTGCCTTGAGAATATCTAGACTTTTCGTCCTCGCGTTCTTCTTTTGATCACAGCTTAAATTTCTTAGATTTTAGGCGGACTTTACGGCTTACTTTTTAATGTGATTGATCAAGACACGAGCTATTTGAGGGTCTCAGGAAACGTACGTCAATGTGAATGTGGTTCGACGTGCCACGCCAATGTGGTTCAACCCTTCAATGTTCGCAGGGGATCCGATTTAGTCAACAGGAAATACAGAGTAGTTTTACATAGGGATTATACATACCAATCCTAAAAGTATGAATAGAGTTCGCATGAATAAATTGCACCGAAAGATATGTTTTTTTTGCAATAAACAGAATAACGGAATAATGCATTTGTAATTGACGAATCGCATATTGTTGTCTAATAATCTTGGAATATACCATATATATGGTATATTTATAAATAAATGCTTGAAGAGAGATTCTTGAAAATGGAAAATTATTGATTGAATATCTCAAGATATACAATCTTCAGATCTTGGGGATAATTAACATATTATAGTATATATATAGTTACAAAGCGGAAATGCCTCGTGGCAGAGATTACTACCGGAGTATCTACCTCCACGTATACTTCTCACGATAAAATACGTAATCCCACAATATAATCCGTGGAAGCCGTGTAAACGGTGTTAAATCCTCCGCGTTTCTGCGATGAAGCATGCATGCGATTACATATAGAAACGTTTCTATTCTGATTCAATACTCACAATCAAATTAAAGATTGATAGTTATTTAATAAAATATATTATCACTCTATTCTAAAACTACAGCGAATAATCGAGAGCTTATCTGTATAAAGTAAACTTTCTGTAAGAAATTAATTATTACGTTTTCCTTAATATTAATGGGGCTGAAGTATAATCAGCCCGCCAATCATCATTTTATTATTCAATGTGTCATTCGTGACCCACCCGATTCCAAAGGCATTATGAAAGGCAAATTAGGAAATTAGACACTAATTTTAGTTTGTTTTAATTACCTTTTGAATATTGTCAAAATTGTCCATTACTGCCCGGAAACTCGTTTCAAAGCTAGACGGTTCATTTTTTCATAAACATGATGAAAATGTGTCGATAGTGACCCATCCCATTCGGAAGGTATTTTCAAAAGTTTCTAGTTTTGAACCCCGAGTTTCTATAGGTAGTATTTTTATTGGTTAAGCTGTTTTCGAGAAAAACAACTTTTTAAATTTTTCTTCCCTCCATAACTCCCACAAAAATTAACTTTTAGCGTTATCACTGGGAAAAATTTTACTTCACATTGATCTAAACTTATGACAGACATTTCCAGTTAATACACGCGGGGGCAGACTTTGTATGCTTACCCCGGCTATGGTGGTTTATAAAATCTATAAATCTTGTAGTTTTTTCCTACGCGCGCCGAATCCGACTATCTGGACGGGGCCAGACTCGAGATGAAAGGCGGAACCCAATCAGCGCCTCAATAGATGGCCCGACTTGGCAACGCAGTCTGGTCTTGATTAGAACCCTGAAAATTGTCTGGTCTTAGCTATATTACAGTAACGCATTTCTAACACTTTCGTGGTAAATAATTATAATAAAGTGCAATTTCTAGGTAATTGAATTTTACAATTATTTGTTACTATAAATGAATCACAAATAATTGAGATAAAGGCGTTACAGCGCCATCTTCAGGAATTGGTTGATCTTGTGGATAACTGATCCGACCCCAGTGAGAGCCACGGCATTCGTCCCATCTTGGCCATAAATAGTATGTCCGATCGGGGCCTAACTAGTAATAGGGGACAAATGTAAAAAAGGACGTTGGCTATATCTCCTATGTGGTTTATATATATATTCGTCGTTTCTAGTAGGCTCTATCTTTTCCTGTATTTTTCTATATCTATCTATCTTTGTCTATCTCTTCCAAAAGAAAATTTGAATATCTTTCTATATTCCATATTCAGCCCTATCTCACTCCCATCATGTATGTAAGAATAGACCTTGCTTCCTTAGTCATTATAGTTTCTATGTGCGAAATTTTTTCAACATGTCCGCGCTGCATTCATCACGCTCTAAATATTATATTTTCTCTATCCCATGATGGGCGAAAGTACATTGTTCCGCAGTAAGCTTAGGCTATATAAAAGTGCTCCTTCTTCTAAATACATTACACTAATGGGAAAATTTCATAAAATTCAAAATAATTAAGTTTTTGTACCAAAATAGGTAATTCAACATTTCTTAAAAATTCTTGTAATCAATTCCAACAAGCTAACTCTGTGAATATAAAATTACCGCAAATAAATTTACCAACATTTTTGGGAAATCATGTATATGGTAGAGTGGCCAAGTTTTCGAGACTTATTAATCTGTATCTCTTGTAGATGATCCAACTAGATTAACTAATGTTCAGAAGCTTATTCATTATCTTATGTCAAGTCTTGAAGGGGAAGCTGCTCAAATGTTTGTTTCGCTTAGTATCACCGATTCTAATTACACAAAAGCATGGAGAGCGTTCATATCTCGATATGAGGATAAAAATTTAATTATTAATGCAGTATTAGATGATTTTTCTACAATTGCAGTCGCTAGTCAAGAATCGAGCTCTGAGTTAAAACGTATTTATAATAAATATAGAATAACTATAGATTCACTTGACAATTTAGGTACTGCAGAAATTTAACGCGATTTGTTGTTTATACACCACATTGTAAATCGATTTGATAAAATACTAGAAAAGCTTGGAAATTATCTTTAAGTGATACTAAAGAATATCCTGAACTTTTTAAATTTGACGCTTTTCTCAAAAAAAGAATTCACGCTTTAAAGGCAATAAATAATCAAAACCAAGTTTATAATTCTCGTGGAAACAATGAAAATATAAATTCACACCATAAGAACTCTAAAATTGAGTTAAATTGGAATAGTAAAATTCAGGCATGTATTCATTGTAGAACTCGACACACACTCACAAAATTTCCGCAGTTTCAAACTCAAACTATACCATAGATCAGCATCAGCGTTACAATACATTAAAACAAATAATTTATGCTGTAATTTTATTAGACCCGGTCATAGGCCACCAAGTGTCCTAGTAAGTATCGATGCAAAAAATGTAATAGGCCGAGTAAGTTAGTTAGTTAAATAGCTCGAGTTTTAATAAAAGTTCCAAATGGGTGTTCTCAAATAGTGCGAGCAATGATCGATCCTTGCTCTGATCAATCCTTTGTCTCAGAATGAGTAGTTCAATCATTGAGACTACCATAACGACGCATTCATGTGAGAGTAGAAGGATTAGCTGGAACACATTTAACTACAGCTAACGCGATAGTAAATTTAAATATTGAATAGCTAATTAATTCAGATGCTAAACTGACAATGGACACATTTGTGTGTCAAGATGTAACTTCTAACAAGCCTCCTATTAATCATGATATTAATCTCGACGCTTGGTCTCACTTGCAAGCAGGCTTGACTATGGCAGATCCTGAACCTTTTTCTCAGGATCGAATTGATCCAATGTTAGCTGCTGATGTCTACTGAGCAATAATGAAACACGGTTTGATGCTTTTGGGGCCCTGTTGACGCCCCAATTGCTCAAGCCACAATATTTGGCTGGATAATTGTTGGTGCATTGGATGGTTCTACAGCAAAGCTAAATGAAAGTGTTAACATTCATCACTGCTGTCAGATCAGTGAGATATCTTCCTCCCTGAATAAATTCTGAGAAATTGAAGAAATCCCTCAAGTGAATCACCTCACCGAAGATGAGAAAAAATGTGAAACTCGTGTTGTTGAAACGCATTCCTGTGATGAAACGGGTCGGTACATCGTACGATTACCGTTTAGATCAGGTCTACCAATTGATATTGGTCTCTCATTTCCTATATATATCGAGAAAACAGTTATTTGTAATTGAGCGAAGATCAGTTTCTCAGCCTTAATATAAAACCTTGGATTCAAACTTCATGGCTGAATATGAATCCCTTAATCATATGAGACGTGTCAGTTCAGGTGATCCATTCAAAAATGAACAATTAGTATATATACCTCACCATCATGTGATAAAAGACATAGTTGAACTACAACATCACGCTTACGCGTAGTATTTAATGCTTCGAGCTTGATCACTGACGGTACAAGCTTAAACTCTCATACGTTGGTAAGGCCTAAACTACAAATCGATTTGCCTAGCATTATTATGCGTTGGTGCATGCATAAAATTGCATTATGCGCTGAAATTTCTAAAATGTATCGTCAGATACGAGTTGATCAACGTGACATTGATTATCAACGAATTGTACTTCGTGATAATCCTAAGATACCACCGCAGTCATTCCAGTTACTAATTGTAGCGCACGGAACTGCATTGCCTGAATCGTCCATGCTGGATTTCAATGAACAGCATCATAAAAGATGGAAGTTCATTCAGCAAAGGCTTGACCATTCTGACGACTTTGGCGTCATGATTATTCAAACACGTTACAACAATGTAAAAATGGAGGCATGAAACTCCTAATTTAAAAACTAGGACACTAGTCTTGATAAGAAATAAAGAGTTGACACCTGGCAAGTGGGAACTAAGATTGATTGAAGAGTGTTTCTCTGGTAATGATGGTAACATTCGCAGCATCGCTGTAAAAACAGCCAAAAGTAAATATAATCGCGGGATCACTGAAATATTTCCATTGACAGTGATCCCATTAAACAAAAAAAGATTCAAAAGAATTGAAAGTAATATTTATGCCAGGACTTATATAAATCCGTTTCATGGAACTTTCCGGATTCATAAGAATTTTGTTTAGGTCGGAATTACGTTCAATTATTATTTCAGAAATAGAAGAAATTAAGAAATCAATTATGTTGAATACGAATATAGATTCGAATATGCACAATTCCAAAAATGGCATTATCTACCAAATTCTCATGAATCCGGAGAGTTCCACAAGACGGATTTATAAGTCCTGGCACAAATATTACTTTCAATTCTTTTGAATCTGTTTTCGTTTGATGGGATGATATCTACATCCTAGATTGTAATTCATAGGCTTACAATTAGATAAAACATTTTAACATCTTAGCAATTTGTAATTTATTGTAATTTATTATGATAGTATGTGATATCTGGTGATATTAAGTATAGAGAATCTTGGAAGTGTAAATTCACATTCTCTATGCGTGCTCTGAGGCTTATACTACGTCTCAATGTTATTATGGTTAAGATTTAGTGCATGAGTGTTGTATTAAATATAAATGCGCAAATAAATAGAGGGGGGTGGGGATATGTTTATTTGACTAGCATAAAGTCGAAATTTGAAAATCGAACAAAAATTATGCGACACTTAACTAAATTCTAATAATAAACTTTCAAGTTTATTTTATAATGAATAACTTATCATTTTTGTTACATTTTCCAATTTTTATTAAACTATATGGTATTTTTCCTTTTACATGTTTTCCTTTTTTATAACAAATACACAAAGTTTAACAAAATATGTGTTACTTCATTCCTATAAAGTTGGGAAGAATAGTAAAAAAATAATAAATAACTGTTTAACAGCTAAGATTTTTTTATATTTTTTTTTTAGATATTTTTAACATTATAGGATAACATAACAAATATTTTGTTAAGAGTATCAAGAAATTCTTACTGTGTTATCCACTGTATATATTTTATGTAATTTAATGTGTTATTTTTCTATTTCATATTATTTTGATATACGCCCAGGTGCATATAGAGAAGACGACATTGCTAACTCGGATCAAGATTAAATTTAAATAAATAAAATGAATACATATATTTTTAGGTAGATTTTAGGAATTTTAAGAATAAGCTAAGTGGAAAAACCTCTTCACCACCAAAATTACACGACCGCGCGACAAAAGCATTTTCCACTTAACCCGTCAGCGTAACAGAGGAGGGATACAGACGAACGCGACAACCAAGAAAATGTATCTCGCGCATCCCTTCCTAATAAGTTATACCCTCACTACGCGATTTTCACGAGAGCCGCAGATATAAAAAGCCATGCGCGACCGAAAATCGTGAGAAGGTTTGGGACTGGACTTCCGTTCCCGACCTTCTCTAATTACTCGCTTCCGACTGGATATCCGTCGCAGGCTACCAATCGTTTTCCTCTCGTACTCGTTGTTTCTCTTTAGTTTCAATACTCGTAGGAAACCATCTTTCTTTTACTCGTAATCAAGCATTCAATAAAAATTAATTAACTTGATCTAATTGGTGAGTTTTCAATCAAAAAAATCCTCACCTCTTAATATAAGAACTCTCACAGGGTCATTCTCTATCTCTCTTTCTCTCTCCCACTTCCACTCCTCTGACCAAATCCAAAATCCTAGTCCTACTAGACCCAATCATCCTCCCCTATGAGAACCACCATCATTTCCTACCTTTGTCCCCATCTACCCTTGTCTCTCCAAAATACTCTCTCACTCTCCTTGTGATTTTTACCATATCGCTCTCTCCTTTCGTAACATCATCCTTCCCTTTCCCCTCTTTTTAATAAATAAAAAAAAAACTTTTTCCTTATATCAATTTTATTGACGAATAATGTGTATTTTATATCCTACAATCATTTTAGAAAAATTTTATGGTCTCATTTTGTACAAAAACTTAATTATTTTGAATTGTCCAATATTTTTCCATTAGTTTAATGTATTTTTAGAGCTTGATGAATGTAGCGCAGAAAATTACTATAATCACTTAGAAATGCCATTTTGTTTTTTAGTCTGATATAGGGCTGCCCATATTCAATCTTTTTCTATCCGTAGTTTTAAGCTTATTAACTTTCAAATTTGGATCATGCATACTAATATTTTAATTACAATTTTTTTTTTTATACAGATTATTATAATCTTACCCGCCAACACATCTAGCATTGAGAAATCCGCACCAATGGAGCCACGAACCCGCGAGCATTGAGTTCTCAGTCCAGCGCTTAATCCACTGAGCTAACGAAGCATTTAGGTGTTATGTTTTGAAAACCATTATCACCCATCTAAAAGAGCTCTATCCCAAACTATCCATTGCTTATTCAACTCTATCTTTTTCTCCAAATCCCATTTTTTCCCTAAATTTGAGAATTTACGCCACTTTTTCCCCTTTTTTCACTCATTTTTTGAAGCTGCGATTAAGTTTTCGCTGGCGAGGCTTCCAAAATGTATAGAAATGTAATGCGTATTTGGCGGCATTTGGTTAGTGTAAAATTTGAGAGTGACACGTGTTTATTTTTTTCAGATTTTAAGTATAATAATGTCAAAAAAAAGAAAATCCAACATGATTACGTTAACAGTGTCGAGAAAGAAACAAAAATGTAAGGTGTCTTATAAGAGTGTTACATTTATCTTTTTTTTTCATTACACTGGCATTTTTAAAAGAAAAAAAAATCCCCTATTTTCCCTAAAAATCCACTGCTGAACCACTGTGATACCTGTAATTATAACCATGATTAAAATGTAAACTGCGAAAAGAGATACAACAGCGTTGAAATGATTAAGTAGATAGAAATACAAAAATATGTGATATAAAAAGATTGAAATGATTGTACAAGGATAGATATGGATAGAAAGACAAGGATTGAAAAAGATATGGTTGGTAATATAATTCCGAGAAAGACAAAAACAACAAGAATATTCTTGTTGAATATAACATGGAAAGAAAGATAAAGATTCTAATGGATAAAAATGGTAATATATGGTATTTCAAGAGTGATAGAAACGGATAAAGATGGTTAGATAAAGGATAGAAAAGTATGGATTGAAGAGGATAAGCTTCATAGTAGATTGTAAAAAAGGATAGGAAGGAAAATATGGAAATGGATAGACTGGGTCATATACTTCAATAGAGTGATAGAAAAAGATTAAAATTATTACACAAACGATAGATATGGATAGGAAAGTAGGTATTAAAAAAGATAGGCGCGGCAGTCGATTGCAAAAGGGATCGAAAAAGATTGATTTTGAAGATGGAGGATAGGAAATGATTGGCGAAGATAAACGAAGGATACAGATACAAGTTATTGTCAATTAAAAAAGAAATAGAAGTAGATTGGTAGAGATTGGGAAGGATACATTTGGATAAAATTGTCCTTTATAATTGAATGCTGAAGATTGAAAAAGATACAGATGGATAGACTTCCTATATTTTTAATTCCAACAGGGTGTAGGAGCTTCGTTTTGAATCGTTCCCGCAATTTCTGATGTGAATTTCTTATAATGGTGTTGTTATTTTCAATGCTGTGAGATGCATAGGCCGTTTTCGTGTCCAATTATAATTTTTACTAATTCTCAACTACAAATAAGTAATACAAAATGTTACTTGATAGCCTGTCTTTTCCGTTAGCAAAACTTTCGATTGCGAGTATTATATCGATTTGCGGTAGATATGTATTCGAAAAAGTACTTTGAGGGCAGAATGGGCAGGGGTATAAAAGTGGGACACCGCGCGAGATGGGGCAGAGCGCACATTACTTTGTCGTGTTGTTATATGTTTTGGTTCATATGCAGCTGACCAAATTTTATATTTATACTGTCACGATCTTTCGATGGAACAGTGGATTCAATGCAGTTTGTGCGACAATTGGGCTCATCAGTCTTGCGCGGGTTGCGACAGTCAGGACGCCGAAAACGAATTTCATGTCTGCGCGTTTTTTATGGCCTAATTTTTGTAATTTTTATAGAAAAAATGAAAAATAAAAGTTCTTAGAAGAAGTTCTTGTAACTGTACTTCATATGTGTTTAGCTATTTTATTAATTAATTTTATTATTAATTGTTTGCATAATGCATTCTATTTATTATTTAACAAAGCGTCAAGTCTTACTCCCTATATGGGGCAAAACGGGACGAAAAACTTTTTTTCAAAAATCAATTTAAAAAAATAGAACATAGTATTTTTGCAGTGTATTATTAGTTGTTGGAGACACCTATAGTGTTGAATGCAAGAAAAAAAATATTTTAGTTTGAGAAAAAAAAATTTAAAGCAAAATCGTCCCGATTTAACCCGCATGTTCTCCTATTACACCTATAAAGACTTAACTGGTTATAACAGAGAATCGCTTCATTTATTTAAAAATATAGCACGCCTTTGTATAGATATACACGACATCATTTCCTTGAAATTTTTTAAAGGAAAAAAATGTTCAACTTAATTGTGGACATTATTAGTTTTCTTGTGAACTCTATCATGGTTCATGGTCTAACGATCAAAGTGTTTGCGAAGTCTGCGGTTATGCCTGACACGCTCGATATTTCAGGAATTGTTAGGTTTCAGTGTTCGTAAGACCGTATATACATACACTTAATTTTACAGAATGACAAGTATTTTTAGATTAAAATCCACGTTATATAAATTCATGTAAACTCTTCTGCACATTAAAATTCAATAATGATGGATTGGAGTTTTTATTTGAATACGGTTGAATGTTTTTTTAGTGAAAATACATATTTTTAATTAAATATACATATATATATATAATTCACATGTTCTATCGCGAATTTTAAATAAATAAAAATGCTATACATTTATTCACAAGTCGAATTCATAGCTAGTTTAGTTTATAGAAGAAAGCGGAATGAAATCTCTGGTTCAGTATACATTTAACGAAAACGCCTGATTTTTTTTTTAATTTCATCATTAAATCTCGAGCTTTAACCTGTATTTGGAATTGTAAATTCTGAAATGGAGGAGAGCGTAGAAGATATAAAATGAACTACTGCACAATGACGTAGAAAAGGGATAAAACGGGGAAGAGGGTAGCCAGAAGAATTGACGCATGTCTGATCCATTCTTACAGGCGCTTGAGGATTTACTGCTTTATTATTTCTCAGTAACATATATATTGGTATATATATATATATAAAGTGCTCCCTTCCGTCACCAAATTTTTTCCATATTTCATGAACATAGAACGTGGAAGCAAGTTCTAGACCGGTGAGATTCGATGTTCAATAAACTTATATCTCGAAAGAATTTAGTTAACTTTCTGAATACTTTTTCGTAATACGGAAGTTGGATAGCGTGAGTCGTTCATGTATTTCCAACCTGGGTAACTCAAAGTATCGCACTGATGCTATCAGTTGCAGTCGTTAAAAAACACCCCGTTCAAGGCATGGAAGCACAGGGCAGGGAGCGAAGTTCGACTTCAAGTAGCGTCTGCGAAAGGGTGTAGAAGGAGAGAAGGGTTGCGCGAAGGTGGAATGGAGAGGAAATTAACGACCTTTTTTTGTTTGTTGGAACGTCAATTTTATTGCGACTCTTCTCTGCTATTCATCTCAGCGAACGTCGGTTCTTGATTGCCGGGACTGCCAGCTACCTTGATCCCAAAGCGCGACCGAGTTATTAGCGACTGCATTTTTCACTTTTCTCCTTGACGAATTTTATGCGAAAAGCACTAGGCTCCGTGTAGTAATCATGGGGCCCGTAATTTTGCAGTCTATCATATATGATTAAATTATATATTTATTTACATATTCCTAAATATGCAATAATATAATTTACCATATTTACATATTTCCATGCCATCATCTGCAAAGAGTCATGAAAATGAGTAATACTATGGAAATATTGTTCCAACTAAAAATAACAGTAGAAATTACAAATTTTTTTCATACAGAATTATTAAACCATCAATACTGTCTCTAAAATAAATGATACATTTCTCTCTATAACTTTTATTATTGTCTTCTTAGCTCTCTAATCTTTTTCTCACGCCATGCCTACGTGACAGATCTGTAAAACAGCCGAATCTTTATTGTCGGAAAAGTTTTTTTTTCCAAAGAAAGGTTCAAGGTAAGTTTTAGTTTTTTTTGTACCATAAACTGTACTTACTGTACCATAAATCTTGAGAAATTTTACAATTTGTGACGTCAGAGAAAAAAGAGTACCCAACAGCTCCCAAAAATTCAATCTTTAGATTTCCTCGTACTTTTAAAGCGAACGCTTGCCTTCGTCTAGAGCCTATGTTCTCAACCATTAGAATACTTATCTCGTCGTTATAAACTTTCTTATAATATACCCTTTCAGTGAAATAAGCGATTAAGTACTATATCAAAAAGTGGTGCAATATTTAATAAACAATCCTTCCGTATCAACTAAACAATGCAAATGAATCAATATATGGTATAACACTGTTTCTAGTTTAAAATATAATCAATATAAAAATTCATTCATTTGAAATTTCAGAATTTTTCAGTCTTGAAAAATGTAGACAATATTCGCTACTCAAATAAATATACCTATACTATTATGTACTTTTACTTCCCTCCTCCACTATTTCCCCTATTGCCCTTTCCTTTTTTCCTCTCAACACTCTATCTATGGTATATCGCCTTCTTTCATTTCATTTATACCTCTGCTTCTTTCCACTTTTCATCGCCCAACCACCACCTTTAGTTTACTCTTTCCACACTGTAGGTTACTTTTCTATATGCAACTGCCAACTTGGTTTACTTCGATTCCCTCGCTTTAACACGGCTTCATGTGAAACTGGCATCGCGTTCGTGTGGAGATACCTTCTATATCTTTTGCTTGCCTTCTTGCAACCCTACGACGATGTCTGTGCTGTTTTCTTTCGTCGCAAGATGTGATGGAAGCACCCTTTCTCAAATCTGTTATCGATAAACTGTTTACATCCCGCTCGACAAGACGTTATCCATCTCGATGGGAAAATCCTTACTCAAATATCGTGAATCGAGTTCCTAGAAGAAGATAAGGAATTACTTTTAGGAGAAGTCGATGTCTTTTAATAACCCAGTTTCCAAAACAGTCGTGAAAACATATCCTACTTACCTACCACAAAGGAGCTAGGTCATTGATTTCAGAAAGAATCGTCTTCATGTAAGAGGACTTAACATTGTAAAGATGGGAAACTTGCTTTTCATAGAAAAGTTAAAAGGGACCTATCGTCCGAAAACAAGTTTTCAAGAAAACGGCTGTTAAAGTTAACAAGTCCATCCCCTGCTGGAAATAAAGAGATAGAAATTTTGGGGATCGAATGAGATATAACTTTTCTATCTCTTGTAAGTAGCCGACTTGCATCGCCAAATCTCTCGGCGATTCGGCAAGTCTCGAGAATTGAACCCGAGTCGTCTATATTCTCTATATTACCCGAGTGACATCGTTGCCGTGGATAATTGGCGCGACGTATGAAGTTGATAGGAACGTAAGGAACGAAACCTCTGAACATTTCGATGATGCGATTGGTCAAAGACACTAAGTAAAACACGGATCCACTCGCAACTATACCTCCGAGTTCACAGCATCATTCACATCGATCATTCGAAATGTCAGGAGAAAGAAAAGAATCTTTGATTTTGGAAGGCTTGATCCGTGTTCATTTTCTGCTCCGTTGTACTCGAAACTCTGTAAATAGAGACAATGCGGGCCAAGAGCGCCCAGCCATGTTGTCAGAGTTTTTTGCGCACTTGTTGTGCGGGTGTGAATCACCGAGATTTTTTGCACTTGTTCTGCCTGCGTTTTTGTGTGTCAACCAGTTTGGTCCGTTTATTGAACCTAAGGAGGAAAAAGTTTATACTCGGCGATTCGGTAGGTGCCGGGAATCGAACCCGAGTAGTCTATATTCTTAGCAACGAGTATTGCCGCTGAGCTAGGACGTAATGATGATAATAATGACAAGGAGAACGGAGTCCATGTCCATATCATTTCACACGGGGCAAGTCTCATCGGCGGCATCTCTACCTAGCGGCTTGTATCTCGCGCGGAATTTATAACAATTAAATTAACACTTTTGCGGCATCTCCCACCCACGGCAAGTCTCTCCAGTGACACATCTCATCCGGGAAAAATTTTTAAGTCCACATCAAAGAAGCAAAACTGCCGCAAATCTCCCCAGCGGCATTTCTCACCCAAAAAATTTTCTAAGTAATTGTAAAGATGTCAAAACTGCGGCAAGTCTCCCAGCAGTTTTGCCACTTTGATATGGACTTAAAAATTTTTCCCGGATGAGAGATGCTGGTGAGGGATGCCGCAAGTGTGAAAATTCATCCTGAGAGACTTGCCGCAGATGTGACAATTAGTCCTGTGAGACTGACCGCAGTTTTGCCACTTTGATGTAGACTGGAGAAACAATAAATCTTTGGAGACTTGCCGCAGTTTTGCCATTTTTATTTGGACATAAAAAATTTTTTGGAGGGGAGAGATGCTACTCTGAGACTTGCCACTAAAGAGATATACCACAAAAACTCAATTTTACTGTGAGAAATGCCGCGCGGGAGAGAAGCCGCTAGGTAGATATGCCGTAGCTGTGACATGTCGCAGATGAGACATGCCTCAGGTGTGACATGCTTGCGAGACACTTGCCCCATGTAACATGATATGGACCCTTAATGAAGTTACAAAATGTATTTGCTTCCTCATAGAAGAAGCATTAAACACTTTTTTAAATATCACAAAATATATTTAATTCTTGTTGGTTCCTCATAGAGGAAGCTTTGTAGTCGTTACATTTTCCAATATTTTTAAAATGGTTTAATTAAACTTTCCTTAGTTGATAAATGTCTAATACAACGTTCTAATCAATTGTCTGGATGTATGTATGTGTGTGTGTGTGTGTATTAAGGTGGCTCAAAAATGCATGGCAAACATTTTTTTGATGATAGAGAGTCGCGATCCCCCCAATTCTTTTCAAATTCCGAAAAAAATGTTCTATCTTATTTTTTTGTATAATCTTCTTTCTATAATTGTATATCTTATAATTTTGATTAAAACACATGCCGGATTTGACTTGAAGTTTCCCACGTAAATTGTATAGGGAAAAATCACTTTTTGGTTTGGGAAAATGTTACGGGAAAGTATAGAGACCTGTTGAATCGCAAACGGATTGGACAGGTATAAAATTATACAAAGGTGGAAATATTTCTGCTAATTTTATTATAAGCTCACAGGTATACGCAAAATTGTCGGAAAAGATTTAAAACGTATTCGAAATTTTTTCTCGTAAGAGACATCTGACACAATTTCGAGTATACCTGGGGGCTTATAGTAAAATTAGCAGAAATATTTCCACCTTTGTATAATTGTATACCTGTCCAATTCGTTTACGAACGGAGAGGAAAAAATTGAAAAATATTTTTAAAAAAATTTGTGTGCCGTAACAATAATGGACTTCGAATTTTTAGAAAAAAACATTTTTTAAGCAAATGTTATTTGTTTAAATAATTTAAAATTAATTAACCAATATTAATAATTTTTTAAAAGACAAACGAATTTTCGAAGAAAAAAATTATTTAAACAAATTTAATTTGTTTAAATAGTTTAAATAATTAAAAATGAATAAACCAATGTCGACAAATATTACACTAGACTAATAAAAATAATTTATATTTAAAGAAAACAAGAATAAAGCACTCGAAAGGTCGATTTTGTGAAAAATTGGCATGTTTGGTTTTAAGGGTAGTTTTCAAGGTCATCTTTAAAATTAAGATAAAGGTCACCATTGAATTCCTCGTTGACAGTTACAAAAAGAATTACCTTAATCTATACCTGAAAAATATGAGAAAATATTGAGTCGTCTCGGGATTTTTTGAGATGCAGGATTGCTTAAATTAACGTGGTGCATCTTGGAATAATCTCATAAAAATGTTTAAATATATTTGTACCTATGTAGAACTAAACAAAGGCATACAGATTATTTCAAAAGATTGAGATCAGTGAGATTGGCTAAATATACCAATCAATTTTTTAAAGAGTTTTAATATTCAATATTTTAAAAATCTTTATGCATGTTGTGGAAATTAAAATTACAAATTTAATGAATTTGTCTACAACTTGTTTAAATTTATAGTGGCGACATCCTTCTACACGCGCAACTTGAAAATTGATTAGAACTTTATATTAGACATTTATCCACTAAAGCAACAATAGGATAATTCAAAGTTGATGCAAGATATTTTGCTTCGAGAAAACAGAATTAAATATATTTTTTAATATTTATAAGAAAATTGTTAATGCTTCCTCTATGAATAAGCAAATTGCTCAAGTCATGAGCACAGGAGATTGAATTCACAGCTATTTTCTGTAATAAAACTTTTGGAAGTACAACGATAAATCATTAAGTTTAGAATCTTGAAATGTACAGAAATACTATTCAAGTTCGAAAAGGGTCTTAAGGGGCAGCTGCATGCTCTCATCAGGTCAAAATTCTGGTTAGTTCAACCATCAACATTGAAGCGTAAGGTTCATCTGAAGCTCCAAACTTTCTTTCATACTTTTGTATATGGTATGTTTTTTCAATTACATATACGGTTCTATGGTATATAAATTTATAGTGTTTCCTTTTATGTGTGTACATAAATCCCCCATGCATACGTGTTTGTAATAACTGCGTAAGTTAGAAACTCTCTAAAAGATTAGCGGGCCCAGGACACTCAGACATTATAAAGGTTAAAAAGTGAAAATTCACAAGTGATATCGGTTGATAAAAACGTGAGGTGATTAAAGGAAAGTGAACACTTAAGTTACAGTGGAATAGAGAGCGTTATTTAAGGATATTTAGTTTATCATGGCTGACTCGACAGGAATCATTATTGAAAGACTAAATAATGACAACTATCAGGTGTGGAAGTACAAATTAGAGTTGTTACTGATAAGGGAAGGAGTATGGGATAACGTCGTCAATACAGTACCCGCAATACAAACGAAAAAGTGGAAGAAGGGTGACGATAAGGCCCGTGCGACAATCGGTCTACTCGTAGAAGATAACCAGCTCGTCTACATAAGAGAAGCGAAAACAGCTCATGATATTTGGGAATCACTAAGGAAACATCATGAAAAGTCAACTTTGACAAATAAGGTATTTTTGCTTAAAAGGATTTGTAGTTTAAAGCTAGAGGAAAGCGGCAATATGCAAGAGCATGTGGATACAATGCTAAATTTGGTACACAAATTAGCAGCACTTGGCGAGATATTAAAAGATAATTTGGTCGTTGCTATGCTCCTGGTAAGTTTGCCAGATTCATACAGTACGCTGGTGACAGAATTAGAATCAATATCTGAAGATAATCTTACTTTGGAATTTGTAAAGGGTGAACTTATAGTTGAGTATGAAACGCGTAAATGTTCAAGTGCAGCTCACTCTTCAAATGAAGCGTCTATGAAATGGTACGTAGACTCGGACGCTTCTAGCCACATGGTCAACTACCGAGAGTTCTTCAAGGATTTTGAGAAGCTTAATACAACCGTTAGTTTTGCTAAAAAGGAAATTACAGCCAAAGTCCTAGGTATAGGGACGGGAGAAATTCAGTGTCTCAATAGAAATGGAACTCAGATCAATGTCAAGCTTAAGGATGTACTCTACGTTCCATCTTTCGAGAAAAACTTAATCTCTATAAGGAAAACTACGGAAAATGGTCATCATGTAATATTTACTTACAAAAACTGCGAAATACTGACAAACGAAGGAGAGTCAGTAGCTGTAGCAGTAGGTTGCGGAAACAATCTATATAGATTGTCAATAAAGGAACCATCATGTTTGACAACTACTGAAGAAAATCACACTAAAGATTGCCAGCATGAGTGGCACAGAAAATTCGGTCATCAAGATATGGATGCAATTAAGGAACTTGTGAACAAAGATCTTGCAGCAGGTATAAGGATCGAGGATTGTGGAATGAGACTTACCTGTGAGTGCTGTGTAAAAGGTAATTTAGCTAGCAAACCATTTCCAAAAGCATCGAAAAGTACTAGGTCAAAGGCAATTTTGGATTTGATTCATATAGATGTCTTCGGACCGACGAAAACAATTACACCAGGCGACAATAGATACATTCTTACAATTATTGATGATTATAGTCGATATTCAAACATTTATTTGATGAAACATAAAGGTAAAGCTGGAGTTTTAATTAAGGAATTTGTTGAATTTGCAAAAAACCAGTTTCAAAGAAAGCCAAAAATAATTCGTTCAGATCAAGGAAGGGAATATGTAAATAATTATCTGCAGAATTATTTAAAAAAGCAAGGGATTCGCATACAATATACATTTACTTACTTTCCCCATCAAAATGGAGTTGCAGAAGAGAAGAACAGGTCCTTGGTAGAAATGGTCAAGTGTATGCTCGATGATGCTGGAATGGATAAAAAGTATTGGGGAGAAGCTGTAATTACGGCAAATTACCTACAGAATTTACTTCCCACAAAATACAGGTTGAAGACGCCTTATGAATTATGGTATAAGAAGAAACCAAATGTGGAGGATTTACAGGTGTTCGGATGCAAAGTTCTCGCACATATATCTAAGGAACAACGAGGGAAAATGGACGAAAATGCGAAGGAATTGACTTTTGTGGGATATTCTAGTGACGGATATCGATTATTGGATAAAAATACAAATACTGTCATTAACACTCGGGATCTAGTATTCATGAATATTTCTGGAAGAAAATAAAGAAATTATGATTATTATTTTGATTAACAAAGATTGTAGACATTTCTGTAATCCGACGGAGACTTGAAAATGATCAGAAAAATTTACATTATATTAATACATAATTATGTAAGAATATTTTAATTATATTCACTTTATTTATTTGGCAAATTTAAATAAAGGAAAAAAATATAATAATTATTTTATTTTAAAGAAACCTTTAAAACAGACCTGTTTTCATTTTGTTGACCTGCACCTTATATTAGACAATTTATTTTAGAAAATTTATTTAGAAGTTTATTAGAAATTTTATTTGTAAATAATGTTAAAAATTGTCATATTTGTATTAATTCTAACCAAGACAATTAATATCTATAGATAAAAGACACACAATTTATTAATAATTATTTTTTTAACAACTTTTTTCTTGTATGGTTGTAGTCCATCAATCTGTGGTGATAAAAATGATAAAGTTGAACTGAAATTACATTTTTGAAGTTACAAATTATATTCAGGCGCGAGGCAGTGGTTTAATGCTGTATAGATGGTAATAACATTTGACAGTACAGAACCAATACTATCTATGGTATAATTTTGATATATTCTTTGAAATCGCATTGAATCAACTAAAATCACCTGAAATCTTTTTAAAATTCTTTAATATCATTGAAAATCCCCTGAAAAACTTAAACAAATTTTTAAATTATTTTTAAATCTTGAAAATCCCTGAATTCTTTAGAAAATCATAAAAAATTCTTTGAAATTACTTGAAATCTATTTAAATCGATTCAAATTCTTTTTACTTAACCAAAACTCACAACTTATCCCTATTCAATGAAATAAACTTTAGACACTTGTTTACATTTCACGTTAATAGTTGATCTACTTCTAAACTTCAAGATATTTCAGGATATTGCAATGACTGCAGAAGATTTCACTGACTTCATAGGAAATTTCAAGAACGTTCCAGCGATTTCAAGTGAATTCATGTGTATTGTGTATCCATGTGACTTTATATGAATTCAAATGACTTGAAATATTTCAGGCAGTTCAGGAGATTGAAAACAAAATTGAAGTGAATTCATCTGAATTTACTGCCTTCAGGAGATTTCTCTGAATTAAAGTCACCTAAAGTCGGAACAATTCATGTTTCAAAACATCTGCATTAAATTATAAATTTTATATTAAGTACCAAGGTACTTACTAGAAGCAAAATCTTCAAGGCTGTTAATTCAAGCTTTTATTGTCGTAAGCTGCCAATTAATTGTTCAAAGGCCCGATCCGATTTTATTATAATGGTACTTTCAAGGTCATAAACCTTTTCACTTTCTTTTCTGACACCATAGCCAAGGGCCTCTAACTCATAGGTCTCAACTTCAGGGGGTTCTCCCCAGAGTCGTCAATTTTCGCCAACAATCGGAAATGAGTACTCGCAGACCTAGTCATACCAAATTGTATCATTACCTGTCGAACAGCTGACCTATGCAACTCGCTGCATTAGGCAATTTTAATATATTAACCATACTTCGCTTAACCATTAACGGTTCTAACAACAAAATACAGTCCACTCTCTTTATATTCATTTATGTAACATTAAATCAAATGTACATATATATTAAACAATTCTCGTTAGTGTTTTTATTCCTCGAAATTGAGCGAGTGACTTTTAATTCGTGACAATTATTCATGAGCCAGAACACAAAATTTCAAGAGATTTCAAGTAATTTTTAAGTTACTTGTGAAATCTTAAAAGATTAATAATAATATTAAGTAGTTTTAAAGAATTAATGAAATTTCAAGGCATTTTAAGTCCTTTTAAGCAATTCTAAGGAGTTCCAAAGGATTTTAAGTTATTTTAGGAGATTTTAAGCGGATTTTACGCTCGCAATAATAAATATTTTTTGCTAAAACTAGGCCATTTACCTCCGTCTGTACGAAACGTGGGTAAATAACCTAATTTCAGCAGAAAATATTTATTATTACTAGCGAAAAGTTGGGAAAACGAAATTGCTCTTATGCTGAAGTATCACATGCCCTTTAGGTATTTCTAAGATTTTAAGTCATTTTAATTGGTTTTACAGATTTTAATGCGATTTTAAATCATTTTTTTATTATTTGTGAAATTTAAAAAGACTTTGAATAATTTTAAGGAATTTCTAATCACTTTAAGATATTTCAAGAGAATTCCTAAAATTTAAACTGATTTCAAATAATTTCAAGGGATTTAATATGGTTTTAAACATTTTAAAAAGTTTTAAGTGATTTTAAAGAATTCATGGCTTTTGAAGAAATTAAATAATTTTAAGATTTCAAAAAAATTGAATGTCTTGAAGAGACCAAATGATTTGAGGTGAATTCAATTGACTGTAAGTGCCTTGAAACTATTTCAAGTGTCTTCAAGTAGTGAAGTAATGGAAAACAAAAAATGTTAAAAATTTATTGAAATATCTAAAAACCTTGTGAAATCTGTTAAAACCCTTCGAAATAACTTGAAAACTCATGTAGTCTTATGAAATCTTTTAAATTCTCTACTTAATAAAAAAAATATGAAAAAAATATAATCATAACGTGTAGTTCAATAATAATTTTCATAATTAGTTAATTTTTCTAATATATGAATACAACCATTTTTTATATTTTCATAAACAATTAAGTTTGCAAAATGTTGGGAATTCCCTTATTTACCATATTATATGCGCGATGTTTGGGTTCGACGTGATGGAAAACTCTTCAATGCCCTGCTTCAATAAAAATATCTCACTTTTATTATATTATTTTAAGGTGCGAAGTTTCAAGAAAGTGTAAAACCACTCAGAAAAATGAAGTTCTTGGAGCGAACTCAAACTTGTGCAAAGTATGTTATAGTTCTACTGGATGGTAGGTTGTGAAAAAATAATCTTGCCTATTGAAGAGATATTTATCAAGCGAGATCTATTTTGGATATTTGTGACTCTTTGAACAGCAAGAAAGACATTTTTTCACACTATACAGTTTCCATAGATTTTTTCACGTACTTTTCCTTGGCCATATGCATTTTTAAAAGAATAAGTATTTGAGCTTCAAAAATGAAAGTTAAAACTAAATTGGACTTTTTGTACTTAGAACAAAAGATATGTATTACTTCTCTTCAAAAATGTTTGGATTACAATGAAGGTACTACTGCGCGTCGGGATTCGAGTGCCAGCAGCGGCATGAGCGTATCCGGAGTACTCAACGCTTATTTGCATCAATTAAAAATTCTTTCTCCATGTGCACTTTTTTACCTATACGGTCTTATAAAAAAAACCTGAGCTTTACTTTAAGGCCTAAAGAAGGGAAAACTGCGCCCCATATCGATAAAAAGTCAAATTTAGTTTCAACCTTCATTTTTAAAGGTCAAATATTTATTTTTGAAAAAATTCATTTGTCCAAGCGAAAGAGCATGAAAAAGTCTATTGTAACCATAGTGTGAAAAAATGTCTTTATTTAAATGTATCTATTTATGACTCTTTATTCAAAGAGTCATCACAGATTTGTACAAAACCTGGAAATTTCAACCCCACCCCCTCAGTACATATTTGTTCAAGAGGGTTGTGTACAACTGTACACCCGAGGCCGAGAGAGACAGAAGTATGATAATTACGCCTTCTAGGTTTTCCAGTGAAAAAAAAATTGTTGATAGCTAATCAGCACAAGAATATTCTCCGGAATAAAGGGTACATGCGAAAAAAAGTGTCGGGTTCTTATTTTTCATTTTTCAGTAAATAATCAAATTTTGTGACTTCTAAAAATGTATATTATTCGACGCAGAATTTAAAGAAGCATTTACATTTTTTAATGGCTAGATAAGTATTTTTAGGAATTTTTTTGAAAACCAAGATTTTGTACTTCTATTTGTTTAATTGGCAAAATTTTATTTCCATAAACTTATACCATCCAATTATTCTCCATATGTACAATTTTTTTTCTATTGTTTGCCCAGGAGCTTTTTTGAGCGCACAATGTGTATATACACT
>JAUESI010000018.1:8192196-8226077 GCA_032275145.1 Synergus laeviventris | reverse complement strand
AAAATCGACTTCCACATCGTCGATTTCCAAAGTCGATTAATTGAGATACAAAGTCGACCTTTATTGACTTTCTGTGAAAACTTTTTTTTTCTGTACTAGTAAGATTACGCAAAGTCGATTGTGAATAGTCGAATTTTAAGCCGTGAAAGTCAACTTCCGAATGAACTTGACTTCGAATTTTCCATCGTTATTTAAGAAATTTTGTTTTAGACGGATTAACATATTTTGGTTTATGTTATTTTTGTACACAATTTACCTGTTTTTCGATGATCGTTTAAGTTATCTTAAATTTACTTTCATCAAAGTTTACATTTTTTTTCTTTTAATTAAGTTAAAAGCTATTAAAATTTTGTTTAAAATGAGCCCAAGACTCATTTTTGTATGTTATTACGTTAATTTTAAAGGTACATTTTTATAGAATCGAGCAAATTTACATTCACTTAATTTTTATTATTATTTTCCTACTGATCATCAGACAATATTGAACTTTCCACGCGCGTATGTTATAAATCCAAATTTATTCCCTTCTACAAACCAAAATTAAAATTGTACATGTATACCAATAAGTTTGTCAGATTTTATATAAATTTACCTTCAAAATGAGCCCAAGAAATTAAGAAAATATTTATTAGTTTGAAAGTCATTAATATTTGTATAAAACATTGAGATTTAACGTTTTTCTGCAATATCTTCTTAAAATGTTCACAAAGTGACTTCGTAATGGGCTCATTTTAAGCAGAATTTTGATAGCTTTTAACTTACTTAAAAGAAAAAGTGTCACCTTTTATTTAAATCAATTTAAGAAAACGTAAACGACCATCGAACAATAGGTGAATTCACAATTCTGACGAATAGGGTAGATAGATAAATAAATAGATATATAGATAGATAGGTAGATAGATAGATATTGTAATATATATAATTATATTTTAACATCACTGATAGAAGAAATGCCAAAGTAGGGAACTTTTAAAGTGATCTGAATATGTGATGGAAGCTCGTATTTGCATAAAGAAGTAGGATGAAAAAATGTTTTTAAAGATTGTTATCATAGATTTTAGAGTTTATAATCAGCAGAGAATATCAGAGACTTCCTCTGATGTTTATGCTTATATTTTCGTATCTTATTTTACATTTTATTTTCTGTGTCTAGCTTTGTAACAACATCCTTTTTCAATCAATACAAACGCTTTTATACTTAACATTCCCATAGTTGTGCCCTATTTTATAAAACTAAAGTGCCATAATATTGCGTAATACTAGACTTTTATTTAAAAAACTGTTTTTAATTTTTTTCTTTTATATTGCACAAAATGTATATTTGAATTATTACTTTTTACAAATTAACAAGGACAAAATAGATAATTGGTGCATTAATTTTAGGCTGCATGTTAATTTCAATGTGGATAAGTAAGGGTGTTAAGATAATTATGAAATTTTAAAATTCTAAAGTTATATTAAAATTCATTATGGATATCGATACTTCAAAAATAATAGAATGACAGCATGTCAATAGCAAATTAGGCTACAAAATTGATTATGATTTAAAAAAGAAAAATAATGCTCCATTTAAAGCTTGTACACTTACTGAGAAACAATAAATTGTTTTACTTTAAAACCAGAAGGTTTTTCACTTAAAATTAGCCTTAAGATTTTATTATAGATCAATCGATTTTAATTTACAGAAAAATCTTCAATCTTGATTACAGATTTGATTAAAATGTATGATTTAAAAAAAAATTCTTTGCCGTGTGCAGGGTCATCCGGTGGGATTGCTAGGTGAAGATGGAGGACCAACGACAGGAACGCCAAATGACAATGTACAGGGAATAGAATCGTCCGAACACCACAATCCACCCGAAATGCTTGATGGTCTTGATGGTAAGATTTTTCAAACACTTTAATTGAAATTTGTTTCTGAGCTAACATACTTCCTGGTGTGTCTCCGGTTGCCGTCTTGAAGGATGATAATTTACTTCAATTTTCGTTTAATATTGGACAAAAATTTACGAAAATTAGAATTTTCGTTGCCTTCTTTAATATAATGCATATATAAAGCACCGAGAAAACGGGAAGTATGCTAGTTCTATGAAATCGAGGGAGAAATGCATGAACGTTTGCGATGAGACCTCAAAGTGAAAATTGGTATTCTAGTCGTGTAAGACGGGCATCCCTCTATTTCCAAGTCTGGCAAGCGTAGTCGAGTGTTAAGTCTAAAGGACGGAGAATATACATTTATTTATATACATATATATATATATATATATATATATATATATATGTGTGTGTATACATATTTTGTTAGATAAGTTCTTAGTGTTTTTGGTGATGGTATCGTGCATTTGCTATGTCATTGTGGTAGTAATTATATCAGTGTGTTAATATCGAGCACTTAACACGCAATGGTTTGGGAACCGGTACAAGCAAATGGACCATACATGCGTGTACTCCGTTGTGTTTGAGGATGGTGTGTGGGCTGTTGATGCGTGCGGTTGTTGATTCTGTCGAGTTCTCTCGTTGTCTTACACTTTGTATCTATACGGTCTAAATCTAATTAACGAGCCATAACGTGTATGAAAATACAAAGTGCCCGATCGTATTTGAAACATCCAGTCGATTCAAGCTACAAGAAACTTCTTTGCAATAAAGGGAATAATAATAATTACTTATTTATTATGCATATCTGTAAATAGCTTGGAGAACATTTTTTTAAGAGAAGTTGGTATTTTTTTACAAGTGGGTAAGGTATAAAATTCGTGCACTTTGTATACATACATTTATTTTTTACAACGGGGTTCTCTTTGCATGTCTCTTATATACTGTTTTTTTCTGTCCTATATCCTTTCGCGTTTACATCACCGTGCCTAATGTGATTTTGATCTTACATTCTACGACTCTTTTTACTTCATTTGGATGCATGGTGTTATCGCTCGACCTCGCAGCGAGTCGTCTTGTCGTCTTGATCGTCACTCGCCTTGAGAAAAGACGAGCGAAGAGAACCGAGAGCACACTGTCGCTTCGTCGCGAACTCGCGCGTTTACTTTTGTTTGTTTCATTATCCAACGAGAGTAACAAGAGAGTACATAGCGTGTGAATCTCGGAATTGAAGAGTCGAAGATGAAACGGTGATGATTTACAATATTTTGAAGGAAGCAAGCACCATACGGAAAGGTATCGCTGCTAATCTCTTCAGATATCTCCATATTCGGTCTGAATTTCTCATTGATTTGATTTTCATTTCTCACTTTTTCATGCTCGTTATTGTCATTCGTTACGTTCATTTTTTTAAGTTAAAGTAGAGGTGTACGCTTCTCTCCCCACCCCCTCTCTCTCTCTCTCTATCTCTCTATCTCTCACTGTTTCTCTTCCTCTCTTTTTCTTTTTATTGTTGTTTTTGTTGCTAAAAGTAGGTGCGATAAGAATTACAAGTGTGGTATTTTGTCATATTACGCATCTTCAAGTCTCCTTTCGACGATTTGTTAAAGCGTGTTCTTCAAGAAGATACCCTCTACTTCTGTATTCTACTCTGACTGACTTTTGACGTAGAGCGTGCATTATTAAACGTATGCAGAACTATTTATTTCGTTTACGTTAATTTATGATTTTAATTCTTTCGTTTTTTATTGATACTTATGAAGTAGATTCTGTTGTGCCAAAGCAGAGTGATTGAATTGCATCCATGATTGAAATGGGATCCTTGTATTCCAGGAACGGCAGGGACTAACAAAAAAGAGATGGACATAAGTAGTGACAGTCACAATAAATTAGAGACCTCACAGCTCAGCTCGGAAAGCTGTAAGCTTTGCGGCAAGAGCGTAGCCAACATAAAAAAACATATGAAATCTCATTTCCCCGACAAGTATCAGTGCCACATCTGTATGATATCCTTAACCAGGTCTGACAATCTCAAAAGGCACATTAAGCTGAAGCACGGTATACGAGAAGGATCCCTGATGTCGCCGTTTATGCGCTTGGATGCCAAACACTTCCTAGCCAAATCGGAAGCGTCTTACCTCACCTAGATGGTTGAAAGATCGAATAATGGTGCACAAGTTGCATGCAGAACACTCAGAGATTATCAAATGTTCTCGCGAGAAATTACAGTTTAACATATTTCTCGCTTCAATCGTAAAAAGTCAGAGGACACAACACGAGGTGTCCTCTTTTCAATTATAATTAATTTCTAGTTTAGCATGCGATAATACACGCGTACGTAACCTAATTTATTTTTAGAAGCGGTATTCCATTATATAATATCGTAATCCTAAATTATTTATCTTTCCTATTTATTATATATTTAAGTGTATTTATTTTTTCAATCTCTCGTCATGAACACTCACTCGCGATTCAATTCAGTTTAAAGAGCCATTTTTTAGTATTTACGCGATTTTCTTGCTGCACATTAATTCAAGTTTCCATACTATTTATGTATTTATTAATTCAGCTTTGCTCTACCACGACAATGGTATCAGTATTAAATAACATCCATCGTCACTCGAGCGTTATTTTCAAGTCAAATCACTCGATTTTCAAACCTAACTCATGTTGAATCACAGTTGGGTTTCTGATTCGACAGATTCTGATCCAGTTTAGATTACTGACTTAGTTTTGAAAGTGAAATAAATTCAATCAGGGATCTCTCGTCAATCAAATACATTCGACTTTGATTAACCGCACAGTCCGAAGAGGCCCGAAGATGTCCGCCAATATTGCTATCTCACTCATTTGTGCGTAAGGGGACGAGGCTTAAAAAATTTACGGACAGTTAGAGTCTTTTTAATAAAATAAAAATCTTTGTTGGAAAACTTAAAAAAAACGAAATTTTGTCCGGAATTTGTTTTTCCTTTGATAGCAGTATTTGCAACCTAGTCAGCAGTTTATCCTGCAAATGCTCGTGTGTCGATGGCAGTATCGCTGGTTGTGAAACACGTCGAAGACTGAATAAGGATTCTCGAGCTACAAAATTCCAGCTCGAAATAGTCAAGAGAAACTAGTCCCAGTACCCATAGGCTGATATAAACCAGGTTTTAGGCTTTTTGTGGTGCCTTTCTTAAGTACAAGACTAAGCAGTAACGATAATATTGATGATAATAATAGAATTAGTAAAATAGAGATACATTATTTATTAGTACGCCTATATATAGACTGTGCATGTCTCTGACCAACTATCACAGAATAAACATAACTGCAAAAACTGCACTGTCAATGCTGTTTTCTAAATAAAAATTGAAAATCATTCAAAATTTATTTAAGAAAACCGCGTAGATTTGTTTAGTTTCGTCATTATTGGTGCTTATTCTGTATCACTTCGTTACTCTTCTGTTTGACCGTTGTAACGATAAATTCTCGCCTCTTCGACTTCCATATACGTCCCTGATTTCGACAACTCAGCCATTCCGACTCAGGCTCTTATTATCTTCGCCTTTTCTCTATTTTTGCAGATTCGGCATTTTTTACTGCTCCGGGCATTGAATCCGTGCCGATATCGGACATAGAGAAAGTGAGTGTGTCAGACTTTTTCGAAAAGCTGCCACACACTTACACTAGCAAATGCAAAAAATGTGGGAGAATTGTGTCGAATGTTAAGAATCATTACTTGACACATAATCCAGGAAATTTTATTTGCCCGATTTGCGGCTGCCGTAGGACCAGATTGGACAATTTAAAGGTTCACATTAAACAGAAACATCCCGACTTAGTGATAGAATACAAACCCTCTCAGTATAATATGTTACTAAGCTAAATTTAACGAATTTTATCGACACACTTAGGCTTTTATTTAATTTTTGCCGCCGCTCGCGATTTTTTTTTTATTAGCGGCTCCTTCAACTATTTCCATTTTATCGTCTTTATTAAATCGACGACACGAATACAGATATTTTTCTACTTAAATTGTAATTTAGAATATTTTACACGTGTGACATTTTTTTATATTTTGTCTACTAGGGGCGCAAATTGTAATTTTTTTAAATAATAAGAATTTTTTATGTATGTATATTCGTAGAGTATTTTTTGTAATTTTATCGCTATTTTTAAGATATTGTGCATCGCGATCTCGCTCCTCTTGTTTTAGTTTGATACGAGACAGAGGTACGAAATCCTTTAGTGTGCCAGTCAATATTTATGACTTACAATACAAAATAAAACTATATACACCACCAAAAGTGCAATGCTAGCGAGCAGTCTCAGGAAAAAATCGAATGCAAATCCAGCTAGCTATCAATCATTTAAATTGCAGGTTCGCTGATATTATCCATAAATTTTAGAGGAATCTCAACTCGCTGTATCTCTTTATTTTTAATAACTAAGAAACAATGACAGACAAATTGTGACGGGCAGATTATGAGATAGATAGCCTGCTTTGCTTTGTAGTTTCCACTCTAGTTCCTTTGTAGGCTTTCTTTCAAAGAAAATATTCCTCGTATTCTTTTTTTCACAAGGCACCTAATGTAGGTGTTCGCCTCCGATTTTATTCTTCTTGATATACCTATGTTGTAGCAATCAAAAAAGTAAGCGATCGTATTTTTTCTTTCCTGAGAATATTTCAAATGCAATAGTAATAAATGAAGTTTTTTTTGTAGGAAAATATAACACTGAATATTATTCACTTGTTTCACTAGAAAAGGTGCCCCTCGTTGCTGAAACTCCAAAACACCTCTGCGTGATATTTAATATTACAATAATTTTTGGAAGTAAATTTCAATTACACCCTCTTACATAATAAATTCTTAAATGTTTCAGAAATCAAACAAATATTCTTTCAAACTTCCCTAGAATGAGGTAAATTACCCATAAATATAAAAAACAACATCGATTGTAGACCAAGAATTGTAAAATTAGTAAAATGGGAATTGATTCTAAACTCACCCTTGGGAAGCAACCCTCTACTAAAATGTGAATTCTATGATATGTAAGTCATAACTAGAAGCGTTTTCTATATAACATTCCAAAAAAGTTCAGATTTCTACCAGAAACTCGATTTATTGCTGTTACATATGAAATATTCGCAGAAAAGAAAAAATATGTAACGCTTACTTTTTTGAGTGCTAAAACATATATCAAGAAGAATAAAATCGGAGGCGGACATTTACTTAGGTTTCTTGTCAGTCGTCTCGAATCCAGCAGAATAACTCGCTTGTCAGTTTTTTTTTAAATTGGTAAATTTCTTATCAATTTTGAGGCTCACATTTTTACTAAAAGCTTCTCTCTCAGGAAGTAAGTACTTTTTTTAAATTACTTAACTGAAACCGGGAAGCTTGTACGTGTCATTTCCTTGATGTTTCTTTTTGCCTGTGGGGCTTCATAGACAAAGCACCTGCTAAGGTGATTCGGGTCGAGCAGGAGTGCATCCAGATTCGACGACAAAGCCGCTTCGTGAGTGAAACAGACTGTCTTATGGTACAGGTCTCCATACAATGCATTTTAAGAAGGTGGTAGGGGGTCCTTTCGAAGATAAGCTTCTTAGCGCGCCATATCTCGCCCTTATTACCTACAGTTACCTCTTCTACCTCGATAAGAGGATCAGAATAAGGAGACTCGCTCGAATCCCGCAAAGAGTTTGTTCGATGTTTCATTACCTCTTTGGAGAGACGACGGTGGTTGGATGGGAAGCTTTCACTTTTAGAGTTCGTGCTTTAAATTCAGGAGTCCAGCCAATCGAAGCGAGAGGGAGAGTGATCTGTAGAGTACAAGATCGTATGTTTGGAGGTGTGAATGAAGTAAAGAGAAATATCCTTAGCTTCTGTTTAAACTGTCAAGTCCCTGTGGCCTGATTTTCTACTAGAGTGCTTCTATTCAAATATGCAAATCAATCGTTAAGTTAATACTTATTCAATGTTTCTTTATCGAACTTATTGTATGACCAGAGTCCACTCTGGCAAGTTGATTGTAAACGAAGTGCAAATGCGTGTTTATGCAAGACTGAAACAGGCTAGAGGGATACAAAGTTCTGTGACTGGATTTTAAAACCAATTTGTATTATAGAAGTTTCTCAGATTTGAGTACAGTCGATTAAATGATTGAAAAATAGATTTCAACTGTCTACAGTCGACTTTGACTAACCGCTCATTTTCCACAGTGAACACTTTCACACACTGCATACCCACCTATAATATTGCTGACTCACTCATTTGTGTGTAAGAGGACGTGGCTTAAAAAGTGTGCAATTAGTCAGAGTCGAATGTATTTGCATTTGCGAAATCAAAATATATTTTGACTTATGTTAGTAACAACATCAATCGGAGATTGAATCAGAATCGTAGTATTCTGTTTCTGCTTTCATATAAAATGCTAATAAACAGGCTGTTGCAGCCACATGATTATCAAATGTAAAACGATTAATTTTTTTAAGAGTTTTTAATTCCAATTTCTTCAAGACAAATTAAATTTAAAATTTACTGAAAATCGCTACTTTTAATTGTGAAAAGTAATATTTAGTTTTAACATGAAAATCATTGATGTTTAGAAGCAGAGTCTGGATATTTACATCTCAAACAGTTGCTGCAACGGTTCTTTTTTATCCACCTATATGACGTACTGAGCCTGTACTTTGTTTCGTAGGTTAGGTTGCAAAGAGTGAGAGAGAAAGATAGAGAAATAAAAGAGACAGTGAGAAAGATTGAAGAGAAAGAGAGAAAGAGGAACTGTACGAGTCTTTTTAACCCTCCCCATATTTATACCAGGTGTCTCATTACAATCTCTTTGTTAGAACAATCCTCCTAACTAAAAATCTTGTTAGAAAAAAAAAATGTTTAAAAACATCTTGCCTTCACCCGAAATTCCCTCATCGAAATTCACGCTCACACTTTCAGATAAGATTCAGCCATAATTAAAATGTAATGTTCATTTAAGGAAATATTTAAATGTTTTTCAGAAATTTCCTACTAAAGTGAATTTTTTTAAATTAAAGAAAAACTTTATCATTTTTGTTTACATTAAATAAGAAGCTTTATCTACTTGATTTCCATATAATATAACGACGCTTTTACAAGACATTTCTGTAGAAGTGTTCTGAGAGTGTTTGAGTTAAAAATATTATGATGAGGTTTAGATTTCAGCCTAGAATAAAAAATCAGGTCAATCACTATTTAAAACTTCCATTATGAAAAAATAGCGTGGACATGTGAAAAGCTTGTCATTAGTGATTAGAGTTGAAAGTTTTTGAGCGTACTTCTCCCTGTGAAAAAGTTATGTAGAAAGTCGGTTAAAGAGGACATAATAGGACACCCCGTATAGAGGATCTCTCCCTCTCCCTCTGTTGATGGTCTCAGTCCTTCTTATATTTAGGGTACGAAACCTAGGGAGTGATCGATGAAAGTATGAATGCGAATGCGTTGCACATCTCCGAGGATCATTGTGTTGCTAGGGGTTGAAAGGGGCTCCCCTCTTTTCCATCTGTCTCTTTCTCACTCACTCACTCTTCTCTTTATCTAGCTTTCTATCTCCTCCCAACCACCCTCTCTCTCTCTCTCTCTCTCTCTCTCTCTCTCTCTCTCTCTCTGTTGCAGTGTTGGCTAGTGGTGTCTCACTGAAGAGAGAGGGGGTTACCCCGCAAGGTCATGCGACGGAGCTCCAGCTGTCCTGCTGGATGCCTCAAGCATTGCAACCCCAAAAGCCAAGGGATGCTCGGGGATCGACCGTAGGGAGTGCTGCCGCGAGTCAGTATGATATGTTCGTCCGGGTACGAGGAGACAGTTGCCGTCCCCAGCTGTACAATTGCCGTCATTGTGGCAAGTCGGTCAGTAATCGATGGCATCACATCCGATCCCACCAGTCGCAGAATTGCCTATGTCCATACTGCAATAACGTATTCACTCGCAGCGATAACCTTAAGGCCCACATTAGAACCAAGCATCCGGAATTCGCATAACTATGTTCCCTAGAAAATCAATCTGGCCCTCTTCTTTCTGGTCGGATCCGACTCAACTCATCAATCTCTTCGTGAATTTTAAGTCTTTTCGATCATCATTTATCATCTAATTAGTTCCAATTGTAATCTATTTATCTATCTTAGAATATCTCAAATAACTGGGAGGCTGACTACTTTGCAATGAGTTTTTCTTTAGACTTTTTATTTATTTATTTTTTTTAAATGTGCGATGATTCGTATACATCGCACAGTGGGACAAAACTGGCTTTTCTTGGACAAATTAATCTGCAGGTCACATATTTTTTTAATTAAAGCTGGTTAAATTCTGCAAACCTCTTGAGGCGGATGTTTTAATTATTGTCTTCCCAAAATATGTTTGTAAAGAAGAAATGTATTCGAAATGTTATAAGGTAGATGTCCCAGTAATCGTGAAAATAGGTTGCAACTTGAATAGATGATAAGAAATATATTCAACAATATATTGAATGACACAAACCTATTGAATTTAATCACTTAAAAATATAAAAAGCAATTATAATTCATTAAAACTTATGTAGGAAGTAATAAAAAGGGCATCACGATTAGGATTTTAAAATTTTCTTATGTCCAAAATGTCTGGCTAACGAACTTCAACAATTCATTTTAGGACACTAAAACAGTATACAATTCAATTGGTCAATCCTGTCGAAATTATCGAGCGCACAAACTAAAAATCTACAGACCGACACATTTTTTTGGTTCAAAGGGTCACAAACCGTGGACATTTGACAAAAACGGGGCTGAGAAGTCAAGTTTTACACTAATCTAATACTTTCTCTGATGAGAACTTAACAAAATATACAAATCGGTTAATAATTTTGACCTGTAGACTGATTTATCTAGGAAAATCCAGTTTGGTCCCACTGTGCATTAGGCGAACATTGTAAACAAAATTAATATCTGAAATGAAAAATTAACATAAATAACGTGCTTAAAGCTATTATTATCATTTTTTACTGCTGTGTAACTTGATTAATTATTCGCAAATGTCAGGAGTGGATTTTAGTCAATCAAAAATAGGCATTTATCCAGTTTTAATTAACTCTCCTCTAAGTCATTCTATATTTTTATTATAGAAACCGAAACAAAGTAGAAGTATGTTGAACAGAAGTTTAATTCAGGTGATTTTTGGGCATAAGTTTTCAAATCAAAGTTGTGTCTGCTAAGGAAAGGAATATATCTCATATTAAAAGATACTTTGGACCTCCTATTATTCACTTTTCAATAAGATTAGTCTTCAATAATTATTAAATCATTATTTTTGCATTCTCGTATTTAAGTGAAATTCTTTTGGTGGTTGTTTTTTATTGCACTAAATTCAATTTTTATTGAATTGCTAAACTCCCTTATTGTATATGAACAACAATAAATAGAGCTCGAAAAATTATTATATATATAATTTAATATATATATATATATAATATATTTTTTATGAAATATAAAAAATGGTTTGTGAGTCCTAATGGCTTTATTTATTTTTATAACATATAAGACTGTGTTCTGAGTAATTCTGCTTTGAGTTTTATTATAATCTTCAGCACGAAGCAAACTTCTGAATGAATATTCATAGAATTTAACCCTTTCGCCGTGTATTTGTAAACGTAATAGGTATTATGTACAGCGAAGCATCATTGTTTTAGTGTTACTTTCAATTACTCCTAGTTTAATATTAATTTTAAGTATTTTAATTCAAAGTACTCGTTAAATACTTACAATCATTTTCGTAAGTTCTTTTTAAAATTCTAGGAGGTCACAATCTTATTATATAAGGCCTTAGTTCATTTTCTTTTATTTAAATTTAAATTTATTTAGCTCAAAAATTCGAAAAAAGACTGCTTTTTACATCACTCAAAATCTAGCGTAAATTAAAATTGAGCTTTAATTTTTTACGTAACTTAGCCAAAGATCTTTTATTGACATTTTTAATTAATTCACGTTGTAGCATATAAAAACGTACAGTCATAGTCAGAAGTTCTCATATGAATAGAACGGGTTGGTTGTAAAGACTTTTTGTTGCGATTGTATACTTTTACGAGGATACAGAGGAACCTGAGTTTTACGCTTGACTGATCTTCTCTCCCTTCGTGACTCTAACAGAGTATTTGAAGAAAATCTCACAGCTTGATCGGAGTTGACTATTTGTGTGAGTTTCGTTGACTTGAACGTAGTTTTTATTTTGTAATGCCAAAAGCTTTCCTTTTACGGTATTACCTTTTTCATTTGTTCAGAATTCTCTTTCTACCTCTCTCGATGCTTCATACAGGAAATCAGGGGCCTTGTGTCTAAAACTAGTCGAGGTACTAAGACTGAACACTCAATACTGATTCTAAACCTCCTGTAAGTTGAACTTGAAGACTGGTTAAACTTCTCTCTACTCAATATCTTGTATTCGCTGCAAGTTCTAACGGCCCCACTTCTTCGATTGCTGAATAATTCCTTTGGCTAATTCAATCAATACTTCAATGTGGTGAATGTGATTGGATTTCACAAAGATTCGATAAATTCTGGTAGCTTCTTGAGGCAGAGGATGCTATGTCCTTTAGACTTAATCAATTAAAGCAAAGTAGGTTCAATTTATTTTAAGCTCGTTTTTCTTATAGCAAAATCAGGTATTGCTTAAGTCCAATAAAGTTGCTTTTTTCCTAGTTTTCGATTTCATGTTCACTCGTGGTTTAGAATCGACTATCGGATAGTATTGTTACATTCAGAAGGCATTCGGATGTATACTTATAGATGTCTTGTCCAGCGATCTTCTTCCTTTACTGATAACACGAACCTTGGTCGTAACATAAAGCATATTCATTTTTAAATATGCATATAATAGGTTCAGTTTATGTAAATTCGACTTTCTTGGTAATAGGATATTTTGATTTGATCTTTGACATTTTATAGCAGATTCCAGCTCAAAACTAATAATTTCACAGACGAGCACTTAGTTTTTAGACAAGGGTTTTGAAATTGATCTCTGACCTTCTCAGTAAACTCGTCTGACTTGTAATGATTTTATATTCGAACAATCATCGCTTTATTCATTACACTTGTATTCTTACTTTTCTCTTACTTTTTTCCTGGTTCGGTCACTTTTTTCTTCGTGATACCTTTAGGGAGAGAAGTAAAGGGGTTGAATTTTCTTTTCATTAATCTGAGTCAAATTATTCTAAGGGAAATGTTTTTACACTAATCGTTATTGCACAATTAACCTGAAACCAATCCCTAATAGTCTGTTGAATCTAACAATTTAAGAATGTACAGAAATCATCACAGTGGCTAATTTTATCTTTCTACACTGAATTGGTTACAGTGATAACGTTTGTACATTTTATCGACGTTGAAAAGCCATCGCCGAATTTCAAACCTAAATTAAGGAATGTAAACGCACCTCTTGCTATGAATTCATCTGAAATAAGGTTTGAAATTTAGCTGGACCAACGTAAAAACAATAATATTTATTTTTAATTCCAAAAACAAAGTATCGCCTCCATGCTTCATTGATGTTTTCTCTGCTTTACCTTATAGTAAATCACTGAGAACCTTGATGTAATTCCGTAATGTGCCATACACCAACGCATAGTAGCATTATAGATAGTGGTGTCATAAGTATTTAATTTTGCTTTTAACATCAAACTTATAAATATACACATATACATAAATAAATATATTTATATTAGGTTTATAGTACCTAGGTGTAATAACACTTACCTACCTAAGACTTAAGACGACGTGGAAAAAAATTGTAATATTTTTGTACTGCCAGATTTTTGAGAAATAAATGATGATGATGAAGCTAATTGAATAGTAAACTCGCGTGTACGTGTTTGAGTGTGGGTGTATGCGTGTGTATCTGTTTTTGCTTTTATACACACATTCAAGGGTTATTGTCAATGGTCTTATGAATATTTTTCATGCGGGAGATTTTGGTCGATCAGAATTCAAACGACATCATCCATAACACACCATCCTTCGTTTTATAACTGACGTTTTATCCACTTCCTCCTCCTGTTTTTAAGTTTCGTTTTTCACTCCTGCGCATCAACCACGCCTGTGTTGCAATCACTAAAAGTAATCACACGCAACTGACACTCTCTATCTATCTCTGTCTCTCTCTCTCTCTCTCTCTGTCTCTCTCTCTCTCTCTCTCTCATGCGAGAATCTAACGAACCTAACCAATGATCCCGCTCTAACAAAGGTACTCTTAATTGTTCCCAATTTGTGTATATATATAAACGTGTACAAAGTTGACAGGGTGGTCGCTGCTTCCTTCATTCAGTCAAATCTATGATAAATTGACTTCCATATTGATATGTTTGTAATAAAAGATCAATATTGAATGTTTTGTGAGATAGGACAAGCTGAGTTCCAGGTATAAAATGAAGTAAATCAAGTCATCAAATAAAAATTTTCGAGCTCGATTGTATACTCGAGTGTAAGTAATTGTAACGTAATTTCAAGTGAAATAAGGTTGTTGTATCAATCTGACTCAGCTATAAGTAGAAACTCAGCTCAGCTTAACGCAAATTCAACTAAAATTAACTAAATCAAAGAAGAAGACAAAACTTAAAGATGTAGGGGTCAAGATTAACCTATGAAGCGCACACTTGTTTTGTGTTTTACTTTCCATCTCTTATCATGCCTGATATCTGTTAAAAGAGCAAATTAAATGTAACGATTAAGAGAACAATTTTCTCTCATCCAAATTTATTCATTGAACGCTTCTAAGGCTTTCTTAAGTAGAAGAAATAGTAGAAGCAATGAAAAAAGGTGGTTTCAATGGCCAAGCAAAATCGTTGGATTTTATGGCTATTGAACCATAATTTTTCCCATGTTTGGTAGCTACAGTTTGAATTATGCTTCTTTAGAGACCAGTAGTGAAGTTTCAGCGAGCTTGAAACTTATAAATTTTGGAATAATATTCATCTTCCTAAGTTCAAACATCGTGAATATGTCACTATAGGTCTTAAAAGAGAATAATTCAAACTGTATATGCAATTAAGAAACTAATATGAAACCTACATGCATTAGATTTTGTTTTTTCTTCATTGACCTCGTGTAGAAATCATCAGATATGGCCCATACTCATGAAACGAGGAACCTGGTATCAGGAACCGAGCAGTGAGCCAGGTTCCAATCTGGTTCCACGTTTATTCCGAGTAAGGGACCAGGATAAATTTCTACACAGGACTTTCTCGAATTGTGACACACCCGTGGTGGATTTTTGAAAAGGTTGACTGAATGTGAGGTTGAGCGAGGAGAATCGGCACGCATTGTTTTAGTGCCAGCTTAGCGCTATCATCGAATCGCATATCTTTTTCACGTACCTTGGCGTACTTGACAGCTTGAACGAGAGCTTGTAAGCGCGTTTTGAGTAAAAAGTTGGAAAAAAATGGAAAAATGAAGTAAATGAAAGAATATAAAATTACTCTGCCTTTCTCTCTCTGTTTCTCTTTATCTCTCTTTCTCTCTCTTTTCTCTGCGGCTCTCTCGATCGGATCTCGGTGCGCCGTATAGAGAGAAAACAAGCGAGCCAACAACTCGGGCTCGTAGGTCGGGAGGCAACAGTGTTGAGTGACTTGTCTTGTGTTGATGTTGCAGGTTCAAAAGCCTGGCACATGCGGCTGACCTTTGACCGGGTGCCAGGCGGCTGCAACCTTCACAGGTGCAAGCTGTGCGGCAAGGTCGTGACGCACATCAGGAACCACTACCACGTCCACTTCCCCGGCAGGTTTGAGTGTCCTCTCTGTCGTGCCACGTACACGCGTAGCGACAACCTGCGCACACACTTTAAATTCAAACACCCCGAAGCAAGAAAGATTGATCTTAACGATTTTATGGCCGGCTCGTTGGCGTTATCAGCCGCGAATAACGATACTATGAACACGCTCTCCTAAAGAGCTCGCCGGCTCGCTCCCTCGCTCGGTTGTGATGATTGTGATGATCGTGACACGTGCGTGAATCAGAGTCTTCGTCTGCGTTGTCGCCATCGTCATCGTCTTCGTCTTCGTAGTCGATGGCGTCTTCGTCTTCGTCTTCGCTCATCCTCCTGCACAGCTCCGGGCGAGAGTGCGACGCGTGGCAAGCCAAAGAAGGGCCGGTATCTTAATCAGTTTATAACGAACACCAAATCTTATAGGATCTACGCTTAAAAAACAAAAAAAAAATAAATAAAACAAAAGAGATATAGTGAGCGAAAGGATAAGTCAATGGAGTACCGTCTCCTGCGAAGGACATGGGCAGCCTTATTTTTTTCTGTGGTAATCGAGCGCTGTGTCGATCGAGGACCCTATGTATAAAGTTATACAAAAAAAAAGAAAACGAAGAAACGAATGTGCGGTGTGAGATAAAAGAGACTAATTGCAAAAGATTTTAATGGAATTTTACACAAAATGGGAGCAAACGTGGTGCCAATTCCTCCCGTAGTTGCTGCTGAGTGGTGAGCTGACAAGCAGCAGGAAAGAATATTAATTATTAATTAACATTAACGTAATATAAACGGAAGTAATGCATCGATGCGCAGGGTGAGTCGTATAGTTGTTGAAAGTTTATAGTTTTACTTCATATTAGATCTCGGTTCACTTCGTTAATATGGACACCTAAACAGTAAACACACTTAAATTAGAGATGCAAGGTCCAAAGAATAACAACATCTATTTAAAACTAGTCGATGTTGAGGAAAAATGTTGCATCTCTAAAAGCACACTCGTAGATAAAATATATGTTAAGTTTATAAAGGGTGACAGTTGAAAGTGAGGCAGTTTGCACCGTAGTGTAGCTAGTTTCACTATACAGAAGATTCTACTTAGTTTCGTAGCCAATCAGAATTCAAGTGGAGGGTAAGAAGCGCTTCTGATTGGTTCTGATTCTGTATCTATGATTGATAACGCTTCGCAACCAATCAGCAGGCTTCTTCTCCACATGGCTTCTGATTGGCTATGAAGTGTAGTGGAATCTTTTGTATAGTAAAACTTACTATGTGTAAACTGCCTCAGTGACATAATTTGTGAATATTTTGAAACTTTACTCAAAAGTTTCGTTAAATCGTACATGATTATTTGTAAACATTAGAGACAAATACATGCTGTCACCATTTCTGTAAGTTTAGCAAACTTTTTTTTCTTCGTGTACAGATTGACACTTTTCAGAGGTATGGATTGATGAGATCAATTGACAACGAAATTTCTGTCCTATGCATCGTTTTATGAAGTTATGAAAACGCGATTCTGCAGGTCTAATATGAAATTGAATTATAAAACTCGTGTTACTTGTTACATAACACTTAAAGTCTATAATTATAACAATTAAACTACACACCGCAAATGTAATAAGCAGAAAGTAAATAGTGGAAATCACAAAAGACATTCCACGATCGGGACTTAAATGCATAGACGACACAATATAAGGATGTACTGTACTGGATGGTTATTATGATGATAAGGATGATAATGATTTATAGTACTATATTTTATACTTTATATATTCTACCGTTATATTCTACATTGGTTGAAGATAGTTATGTTTAAAAGGCAATTTTATCCAAGGGATGGTTTACGATATTCACAACGTCGTTGCACATGGATATTTCATTGGTTGGGGTGCAATCCGTTTGTTCTTTAATCTTTGTTTATTGTTTCTCTAGTGTGTTTTTGTTTTTCTCTACGTGGAAATTGCGTATAACCACCTGTATACATATAGATACGTCAAGGTGTTAAACAGGACGGATACAGACGCAAGAACAGATACAGAACCGAGTTCGCTAGCTATTCAAAGAGCCAAATCACGCTGAATTGTGATCAAATGATATTACCGCCTTTTTACGTCTTTTCTTACTTTGAAGGAAGGGGCACTTTGCATAGTTATGGCTACCCGAGCATACATACGCATATCTAATAATTTAATAATATATAACCAGAATATTAATATATAACGCTGATTCAGATTCTTATTATTATTACGATATTCTTATTTTAATATTATTACGAGGTATAATATATTGGATAATTTATTTTGTTTTACCGTTTTATCATTTTATATATGTGTTGTTACTATTTCACCAGAGGAAAGCACTATTCAGCGATGCGCGCATATATATAATTATTTATTTGAGAAACGGAGAAACTACTAGATACAGGCCTACCCCGAGTAGATCGTTTTGCCAACCGGTCTCTCTGTTTTTTGTTCTGTTTAATGTTATTTTATTTTTTCCCTTTTTGATTTCTTTTTTTGCTCTGTACAAGGCACTTCGAACTTTCTTCGAATCTACAGTCCCCGCAAGCTTACCAAATATAATAGTCGGGTATTTTTTGCTGCTTTTGCGTTCGACATGTATTCCAATTGCGTTTCCATCGCTAGTTTTAATTAACTGGTTTAGCTCGAATTGATGCGCGCGCAGAATCAGACATTGGTTGGACGTTAGTTGATTTCGACCACTTCCAATTTCCGGAATGGTCCAGTCAAACGTCAAGCCGCACTGTTTACCGCATTTCTGTAAAGTAAACCTCGATAGCCACTGTGCGGCTTCCGTTAATCGTTTGGATGATTCTAATGAATTTCTCGTCATAGAAATTGCAGGATCGCGTGAAACTGGAAAAATTATGATTGCTACCAAATTTGGTTTCCGTTATCTGCTGTACGGGGACACTGAGGGGGGAGTAGGTGGTTTTCATCAAATGATTCTGGTTAACCAAGCTCATTCGCGTACCCGGTCATACACCAGCTACCGCTTAATTGAATTCACGCAACTGTCCTGGATAATTATATTTTTCATGCTCAAGGACATGTACCGAGGTGTCACATAATCAAAATCACTAACCAGGTTTATTTTTAAAAAATAAGTTGCTAGTGTTTTCTGTACTGGAGAATTGTATAAAGAAGATAGGGAACGGCTTTGCTGGTGTCTAAGAAATATTTGAGTTATTAGTTTATGAATAAAGTTGGCTAATATTGGTCATGTGAGACCTTGGTATTTAATCTTAAGATGCGGTGGAAATGCATGCGAGTCAGGAATACTGTTTAGACGTATTTAGAGTCATTAGATGTCAACGGTTCCGTCTTTTTCGCCTCTATCATTAAGAATTCGAGTCATGAAGAAATTCTATGAAGAAATTTTTATTTTATTTTTGGTCTGCGTCAATATACAATTAAGATTAACACTGTGCGCTATTTTACTTTAATATTAATTATTACATCCAACATTGTATATCTACGAGGAAGGAAATGAATTGTTGCTAGTTAAGAAAAATGCTGATCGAATAGACTTTTTTAAATCAGAGTTTTTTCCGTTTTACCTTTGTCAAACTACTTGACTTTTATTAAACTGTTAAAATTCATAAGGAATCAGAAACAAAGTTTAATTTAAAGAAGATTTTTGTTTATATGACGCTACGAATTTGTGACAAAGGCGTTTCGATCAAGTGTTATTTACGAAACAAATATTTGGATAATAGACTTTAATAGTGATTAGCAATTATTACAATACAAATTGTATAAAAAATCTTTGAGATGACTGTACAGTAGAAATTATTTTTGGATGAAATTCTTTTTTTGTGACAGCTGTTGTGATTAATACATATTGTGATTTTTACGTATGTGCAATAACGAAATTAGCAATTCATCTTCTTCCACACATGGCGTCATAACTAAAGTGTCCAAATTTCTTCTAAGTTTTGATATTTTAGAATTAGATTTGAAAAAATCAAGAATATTTCGTTTGTTATGGTATTTAGTCTATTAAATCTCTTACGAGCTTTAATATGGCAATGTTTATTAGGAAGTTTTATGATTTATAAGCTTCTCTGTAATTCTTACAATGTAACCCTTTCCTTACGAAGATTCGTAATTTCGATTTACTTTATTATGCTTAAAGATTTGAAAAAAATCTTGCTTGATGCTGTGAAGTAGGTTGTGCTGCAAATGATTTCCACTAGTGTTTTCGAAAATATCTTTAAACTTTATTATATTTTTTGGCGATGAGAGAAACGATCTTGCGTGTGGAGCGATAAAATTGTATGATGCTTATTGTTCTCTCCTTATGAAGATAGTTTTGTTATTCGAATCTGGAACTTTTACACGCCTTTGCTTGCCAACGTCACATTTTTTCAGAGTAAACCAAAAAAATATATAAATATAAGAATTACTTTCGATATCTTGACATAGAAAAAGTTTACAATAGATGTTTTAAAATAGGAATTTCAGAATTAGCAGAGTATGAATTTTTTTACATGTTCAATTTTATCGCTCCTGCGATGTTGAGATCGAATGTGTATCAAATGAACACAGTTTGTGATAATTATAGGAACGTTTTAACAATTTTGAGAAATTTTAACTTAATAATAATAATACTATTGTACCGATTTCCACTTAATATTTAACTGCAAAGAGAGAAACTGCAAATCTAGTGGCTCCTGGCGCGAATACGTGTTTTAGGGCTGAGGAGGAGCAGGCAGAGAAAGGAGAATGTAGGTATATGAACTTGAGGGTAGAAAGCGAGAGAAAATTGTTTGGAGGAGAGGGAGGGAGGAAAACTAAGGAGGAAAAGAGAAAGAGAGAAATACTCGGCACACACAGATTTCACAAAGTGTAATAAAACGGCCTGCTCCACGCTAGTGGTGCTGGTCACCAGGCTGTTATATTGAAACCTTTTATTAATTAAAGTGATTAATACTACAACTACTACATACTACTATTACTATTATTACAATTATTACTACTACTATTACTACTACTACATATAAGTATTTATATATTTACAATTGCGTGGTGTGGAGTGGAACATTGTGATATAATAGATTGGTGCTAACACCTTATTGAAATTGAGAAGAATTTAAAGAAATTTGTGCAATATTGCGATAGTAATGGAGCGAGGCGTTATGTCCCAGCGGATGAGTTACGTTTATTTGGCACTTTGTGAATGGTATGAGTAAAAGGGCGCGAGGGGAAGATGTCCAATGTTTTTCGATTGTCTTTTATAGTCAACCCTTTTCGAGTGATTTCGTCAAATGCCAAACTCTAAGATTGAGAATCGGTACATAGTCGTGATTGAGATGAAACAAGAGTGCAATACCTTGTTGCACTTTCTGCAATACGTGTCGTATGGGTTATATCGATAAGTTATTTTGGCGGCCAGGAAGAAAAGACTCTCCAAACTCTTCCCCACAACAAAATTCACTCCAATTTCATTTACTTCAATTCAATTGACTTGCAATCTTTTCCTTTATCCCTCTTACTTGGTGTAATTTAGTCTCACAATCAGTCTTTTTCAACCTTTCGAAGCAATCTTTTATATCCATTATCCAATCATCATTATTTAGTGGGAGTCTATTTTTTCTTGGGTGCAGGGAAAGAGGAAAAAAAAAAAAAAAAAAAAAAAAAAACAATTGCATCGACTGAGTGGAAAAGAGAGAAATAGGCGCGCGTTTAAGAAATGCGAACAAACGACGTGAAGAAAGAAACTATGGCTGTGCAAGAGAACATTATTGAGAGTAGTTAAATAGAAGTAGGTGTTACCTAGGGACTAGGCTTAACTGATAGGATAAGGGCATGTTTTCAGGCGTTTCGTTCTCGCGCTAAACAATCCGCTGGTTGATAACGTTTCACTCTCTGTACATTATTAAACTAAATAAATAAAAAATATACTATTATTAATATCTCTTTATATAATAATATATACAAATTACGATTTAATCATGGATATATATGTATATACACTCGCATATATGTATATATCTATCTTCATATATAAAATATATGTATACATATACATTTTGTTATTTTTGGGTCGGGAAAAAGGGTTGGGCGGGAGGGGGGAGGGGCAGCGTCTAGGGAAAGAAGTTGCGTATGTGTAATCGTAAGGGACTATTCCTACGATATTATACGTTAAACATTAATGTAATGACGTGTTCTATTTCAAAATTTTCTCATCGGCGCGACGTATCAGACTGATGTTGTGTGATTTATAAATAACGTGGTATATCCATTGCCTCTTGTCTCGATTTGGTATATACTTAAAATTATATCTTGTACATGTATATATATTGCGTTTTCTAGAGGAGAAACCAAACTATTAGAAACATTTTTTTATCCTTTGTTTTGCAGTTGCGCACACTATTTTCCCATGGCTCTTTCCTTAAATTTGTTCTCTCGTCCCGTTTCATTTTTGACACTTTCTCATAAAATATGTTTCTTAATACGGGTCTGACTCTTCTGTTACTTCCCGTTTGGTCTGCTTTTTGTCTCCACACACTTTCAGATACTTATGCGTTTAAAATACGCCGTTCTTAATTTATTGTGTGCCCTTTTTGTTATATTTCCTTTTTTATTATTATACCCTCTTTATTATTGTTTTCCCTATTTCTTTTTGGACAGTCACAGATTAACTGCGGCACTACGTATTACCATAATCGAACTGCTAGAATCTTATCAATATAACAGTACCAAACAGTGTAAAAATGATAGCCAAGTTGGTACCCTTTTAGGGGTTTGTTATAAACGACATGAAAGGGGAAAATCGAGAAAATGCGAAGTCTTTTGTTCTCACGTTAACGAATGAATCATCGATTAAAATGTTAATCGGATGAAAGCTCGCGATAGTTAAAAACAGCATTGTCGGGGATAATAAAATTATTAATTGGACGTTGTTTAAATTATACGTTTAAGCGTATAAAGCAGAAAGTAATGAAACCTTTGATGACAAAGGTAAACAGGCACGACATCCTACCACTGCGAAAACATTTTTCAAGCTACTCTAGGAACGGTTAGGACTAATCGATTTTTATTTAGGAAAGAATGTTAAAAATTATTTTTACGGCTCCCTTTTTGTCGTCATTGCACGATTTATCCTTATTATTCTTAATTACGATTATATTCTCTAACATAAAGGTCTTAAGTTTAGGATTGCATTATGTTTATTATGATTATATGATTACTATTATATATTATTCTTATGATTATCGTTATTATTATTATTAAAATTATTATTATTACTATTATTATTATTATTATTATTATTATTATTATAGACGTGTCTCTTTCATTCTAATGTAGATATTATATGCGGATGATGAAGGTTTTAAACAAAACAACAAAAAAATGATCGCAAGAATTAATCATATGTGCATTTAATGTATTTCGTACTAATTTTTTGATTAAACATAATTGTGTGTTAACCGAATGGCCTTCGCTTTCTTTTCCAGATCACTTCTTCTACTGATTAGGTGTAAAATACTTTTCTTAAGATGCGTCTGGTTTGATTAAAGAAAGAGAGAGAAAGAGAGAGGTGATTAAGAAACCTTAAACTGGTAGAACGATGAAATTGATGGTTGATTTTTTTTTTTTTTTTTTTTTTTTTTTTTCTTCTTCCCCTTCCTTCTCTTTTGCTCTTTGAAACGTATCTTTGAAATAGAAATTGTCGTGTTAATGCTGACGCAAAATCTTTGCTGCTCCTTGAATCTTCACTCTCCCTTATAGTACCATCGCAAGCTCTGAGCGCAAGCGCCTGCAGGATTTGCGAAAAATAGCCCTGCAACAAGTGGCAACGCGACCTGCTTCAATGCTACCATATTTCACGCCTGGATCGATCGACCTAGGGAGTCAAGTTTAACTAGAGTACGCCCCTCTTGTCGAATGAAAACAGTCTGAAAGCAAAGATTAAGCCTTTCAAATAAATTGAAAAATTACTTTCTGCTTCACGCAGCCAGAATTATATTTTTCAAATAATCTGTTAATATTCTTACATCATCAAACATATTTTTTTATAGTCTGGATTCTTAAAATATCTTGGACCAAATTCTCTATTAAGTAAATCAAGTCTCATGAAAGGCTCATTATTTAAGAAGATTGCGAAGATTTCTTTTATATAAATCTAGAATTGTAGGAAAAATTGGTCTCCATCATTTAATGAATAATCTTTGCAATGTACCAAGAAGTTCCAAGTTCACTTATAAACTCTTTGATCTTAAAGGCGTCTCTGAGAGTATTAGGAAGTTTTCTTGCGTGCAGTGATTCTACAAGTTTTAATTACGTAGGAAAGTTTTTCTTGGCCGTGGAAGCACTGGTTTCTAAGGCTTCTTTAATCCAATCAAGTATACATTTTAAAAAATGTACAAATTCTCCTGATTGCAAAGTGTGAACATCTTCACTTGAGAAAGGCGGCTAAAGTGTTCAAGTCTCATATTGTATACCTCAATTCTTTTTCAACATTAGTTTACGAAAAATATAAATATCACAGATTAAAAGGAAATCAATAAATAAAATTTTGCAAAAAGCTCCGGTGATTGTTTATTATACCCATTAATTTTCTAATCGTGCTTAACATCCAAATTCCCTAAGGCGATCAGTGTCGAGACTTTCCGAGATTGTTGTTTTTTCCCCGGGAAAAAATCAGTGTGGTCTCTATTCTTGAAGCGAAACTTATATTCATCATCTTTGTTCTGGGCATCGTGCAGACATGAATAGATATATATGGTAGAATTTCTGCTGACAAAACAACAAGGACGAAACGTATATATTAAAAAGTCAAAGAAACAAAATGAAATATCTCACATGAAAAAACAGTGACTTTCGTTTAACGAGGTTCAAAAGCTTTCAGTCTGTTCCGTAGAGAAAATGGTTGCTTTGCTTTTTGTAGTTTTCCTGTTATTCTACTTTCTCTAGTTTAATTATTATGTATTTCATACGCTAAAAATCAAGCAATGCTAAATTAAAAGATTCAAAAATAGAACATGTTTCATCACTATTTTCGAACCTAACTAGCAATCAGCTCTGACAAATTTATATGAATTAAGACGTCTAGTGCAATCGTGTCGATATTAGTATTTTTCCTTTGAACTAATTGAGTCGGTCTGGAGGGTAAAGCGATGAGAGAGCCCTTATTGTATACTCATTACTCCTGCCTTATAAAATTATCACGATTTTGCTGAGTTCGTATTACTCCTCTAGCAGAAGTTTAAAAAAAGGAAAAGGAAAAGAAAAAGAAAAAAAAAGTATATAAAAGCGACCTTATTGTACTTAAAGAGATAGTTCGAGATTAGTTCGTGGATCGACGTTTTCTCCCTGCGCGAAAAATGGATCAATATAACAACATACAATATCTTGTTCTATGTCGTTATATTCTATAAGTAATGCATATTCTAGAAGATAAGGGTCACGCGGATAGCCGCACGCACGACACCCATATTAATCGCCAAACCGGACTTACTGTATATAAAAGTAAGTCCATCTTGATTTTTGTGTGGTTTCTGTTGTTACAGACCTGAAAAATTGGCGGATTTCTCAGATTTTTGAGAGACAGAGTAACTCGGACGAGAGGAGGCGGTGTTCTTTGTGTGGTAAGGTCGTTACCAACGTGAGAAATCATTATTACGTGCATTTCCCCGGAAAATACGCCTGTCCACTCTGTCCCGCCGTTTACACGCGCAGCGATACTCTTCTCACTCATACGCGTATGAAGCACGCACATATCCAACAACCCATTCAATTTTCGCGACCTCAGTTCAATTGTAACTTACCCGTTTAGCCACTGTCAAAATGATGCTAAACAGTGTGAAAGATGTGAGTTTAGAGTCTGTGCGATATCGAAAAACATTATTTTTCTCGAGGATAATGATTCGGATCGTCACCACGATTAGCAAATTCTGTCGGTAGCTCTTCTTTAAAGAGCGCACCAGCAATAGAGAGAAATTTACGCCACAGGGTACTATTTGGATCATGGCCAATCTCTTTGGAATTAAAGCTTTATGTGTGCAGAAAATCGTTTATTATACCATAAGTGAAAGAAGAAAGGGAGGATAGCCGAGGGATGATTCACTCGCGAAATATCGCGTAATAATGTATTATAATAGTTGCTTAGTAGCAAATAGCAGTTTTGTTTATAATATATATTTTCATGGGGTTTTTTTCAAGTTAGTTTTGTCTTAAGTTCCTTTTAAAACTTCAAAAGTGTTTAACGTCTTAACTTCCTCTCAAGTTTCGTGTTTTAATCATTATTTAATCTGATTTGTTTCTATTAGAAATATTTAGTGAAATCAGTTCTATATAGTATGTGTGTCTCGAGTTCCAGTTTGGATGCTACTCAGGCAGTGAGTGACAAGTTTTTAACTTATTGACTGAATATTACAAGCAATTATGTCCTACATTTAAATCTGAATCCTCTTGAAATCCATTTACAACTTTAAAAATAACCTGAGAGGTGTCCAATCGCTTTTTACAAATTTCTAATGGGTATTTTTACTCGGGTATTAAGTGTAATAGGGATTACTCGTTCGCTTGTTTGACCAGTGAATTCCCCCTCGATATTTAGATACAATTATTTGTCCATTAATATCAACGTGAATCCGAAACATATCCTGTGTCAATAATATTATCTGTCGTGATCAGCGAAACATAATTACTTCCGCCATAAATAATCACACTCTAGTTTAATGGTATGTATTGAGGAAAATTACACATCTACATTTATTTAAACAATTTTTTAAATCTAGTTCTTCTAATAGAATACCTACATGATTCAAATAATACCCTATACTTGAATGTTCTCTCCATCAAGTATTGATGGAGAGAAGTTTTAAGATTCAAGTTTTAGTTAAGGGCATTTGGTTTATGAATATTTTTCGCTGAAAAAGGTGATTTACCTTCGTCTTTATTAAACGAAATTTTAGCGTAAAGTATTTATTGATGCGGACGTAAAATTGCGGAAACTGAATTTGCTCCTGCGGTAATTACCAAATGCCTTTAATTACCTTCTTAAGCGAGGAACCTTTTCTTGTATAAAGATTACAAAAATAATTAGAATAAGTTATCTTTTTACCCATATTGATGATTTAAAATTTATCAAGATTCGCTAATATATACTATCTTTAGGAATTTTTTAAGAAGCTCAATTTTATGTGCACATTTAATGTTGTGTTCTAATTATAGAATACGTTACCAATCTCAGTGTTTAAAAAAGAGCGAATTCTTGAAAAGATCATCAATGCGTGTATAAATAAAATATACTTATTTAAATATGGTATATATATCGAAGATGGGCTGTGACTGTTTCGAACGTCATTTATTAGAGAAAACACCAATTAAAAAGTAAATAATGAAAAATCGAATAAAGAAAATCACTGAAACTCATACAACTTCGATGTTGAATATTTCAGCAAATGGGTTTGAAATTTGTGCGTACAATTCGACGTTCTGGCGAAACAAAAAAGAAAAATGTTTACAAATTACATCAATATGATTGATTGTTACGTTATAATAAGAGGTTTATATTAGGGGAATTATACGAGTTTTAATTTCAGAGCATTTTTAACCACTTTTTGAAGCATTTTATCACAAGAGTCTTGCATGTTTAATCAAGAGTCAGAACTACAAGATCTGTGGTTTTCACTGTAAATGTAAATATGCTTCTTACTCTGGATCTCTCTTTCTCTGTCTTATTTCTCCTCCAACTCTCTCCTTCTCTATTTTCTCTTAATTTTTGAACATCTTAACCGATACAAAATTTGCTCGAAGCAACAATCTCATTTAAATATCGATGTACTTTCAGAAGTCAGGCAAAGTTTCTACAAACCGTAACTGAAAAGATAAAATAATATTTTTTCCCATAATTTTAATCACTGTATTTGATGAAAGTGAAACACTAGTGAAACTAGGTTGATTGTCGTTTCAGAAGGGTCGAAGAAGCAACAAACACTGTAAATATCGAATAAGAATTTTTCATCGAGCTTCCGTGTAGACGAGCGTAGACTTTTAAGACCAGACATTATGTGTTCTAAACGAATGCGAAAGAGCAAATTGAAGTGCGAGTGTTTCTTTGCATGCCTTGTAAAAAATCGTATAAGTATAAAGATGAAACAAGTGGCGAAATGGTTTTCCTTTGCCAGGTGGGCATCGAAGGGCGTCATAAAAAATCCTAAGTGAAAATGTAAATTTTGTCAATCTATTTCGCCCCCTTTCATTAAAAAATTAAACGTCCTTCGTTGAAATATTACAACTCTACAAGCGAAGTGAAATCATTTGCCTAATTTTTTTGTGAGATCCTGTGTGAATTTACACTAATAGCGTCTCTCCATTGTGTATTTAAATCGTGTAATATGTATTACAACAGTGCATACACAAACACAAACATCAATAGTCTATGATTAAGTCGGGAGATTTTCATTCCTAAACTTTTATATGTACTACGTCCAATCTAGAAGGCACCACTGTTTCTTTTTAGAATCTAAAGGATGGCGGTTGTAAGAATATAACGAGGCTCGACGAATTTATCGTATACACTATCTGACAGATGTAATATATTAATAAACGCTATGGATCAACGCTAAGAACTTTAATATCACTAAACGATCTCCTATACGTCATTTATCTACTTATTTTACTTTTGTAAAGGTCTCTTATATTATAGCTGAAGTAACAACCCCCGATATTATAAGTTGCACACAACAAAAGAAGATAATTCACATTTTGATATTGGTACACAAAGTTTCCAACAGTTTTTTCGGTCTAAAAATATTTCTCATTTTTATTTTTTATTTTATAGGCATTTAAAATAGTATACCTTGATATAATGCATTAGTTTTTATATAATAGTTATAGTTTTTAATTGTCGTAATTGTTTTTTTGCGTTTTACTGTTGACATTACTAATTGAATATATACGACTTTAGCTTAAATATAAAGTTTTTCCTTAGATTGTGGACATCTTTCAGAAACCATTTGTGACCAACGCCTGATTTCTTCAGTAAAAAGTATTTGTAAATGTCTGATGATTGCTGTGAATGAATCTGCAATTGTGAATCTTATGATTACCACTGTGTCTCCTCCATTTCATCAAATTTCCTACCCTCTGTTCTGCAGATGCGGAAGGTGTCTGTCTTGTCGTGGAAATTAGGTGTGAGATGCTTGTAGACATTCTCAAGCCAACTTCCGTTACGCTATCATGATATCCACAGAATGGTTTCGAGTTTGCGCAGAACTATCTTTGCATACTTGGATAGCGTACCGAATCAGTTTGGAGAATTGCCATAAAACAGTGGTGCTACGATGACGAATTCAGATTTCAAAATTTTACCAGTGCTGATCATTCAATTGCTTCCGGAACATGATAAATTATCTAATATTTATCTTGGATAGTGATTACAATATACTCGGTGTGTTAGTATTCTAACAAAATTTGATGGTCACTTTACTTCAACGCACTCAAAAGTGTCCCAGTGCGTGAAAAAGTTTGGTCAACTGATGAAGAACCTTTTTTTATTTAACTTGCAAACACTTGAATTTTCAGAATTTAATTGAATTTTCACCTTATTTAAATAGATGAAATTACAGATAATTGTTTGTAGCTTTAGTTTTATTGCAAAAAGAAATTCGATATTCTTCTTCCATTTATGTAATTTAAATTCCAGCGGGAACAAGAGATCCTATGAAGGTTCCTGTCAGTATCAAGGTCAGGGAAAGGACTCTGGATCTTTTTACTTCTCAGGCAATGTTTTTTATTATTGCACTGCTAAGCAGTATATCAAACTTCAGATTAAATACTCTAGAATACTAATGAGGGACTTATAAATACGAATGCTCAAAACGTCATCGTAGCAAGCACTGTGAAATGTAGAGGCTTAGCAAAGTGGCGCAGAGCTTCCGGTGGAAAACCAGACAAGAAGAATGCATGAAGGCATTTGGGTTTGCAGGTACAATGCTGAGTGCACCAGTTGGACTTTCGTATCACGAGATGTTCGCCGTGTCCATGAGCAGTCCGGCACTTTGGAGGTGTCGAGCTTGCGGAAAACAAGTGACCAACCGATGGCATCACTTTCACATACACACAGCCCAGAGGTCATTTTGCCCCTACTGTCCAGCCACCTACAGCAGAATCGACACCTTGCGATCACACATACGCACCAAACATAGGGAACTACTCTTTGCTAAAGGATCCTTATAGAGTATGGGGATCCTGGGCAGGAAGCGCCGACGTCTCAAGGCCACAGTTTAACTTCCAGTGAACCGTCCAGGTCAACTGATGGTTCCAAGGCTTCAATGTTGTTCTTGGACTTGGACCTGGTCTTCTCCAGGAAGTTGGTATTAATGCAGAACTGTTTTGAGCTGGTTCCGAGCCAAGCAGTTTTGACAATTTTGTCTCCCTTCCTTGCCCGAAAGGATCCTCTTGTTCCTTAGAATCTGTATCTTCCATCGGAACCGTTTTTCGATAAAGAAACTGTCTAAAACATCTAAAACCAAGGGTTTGTAAGTCGGTTTCTGAATTTATGGATCTCAACTTTTGTCCCATTCGCAAATCTGAATTTGCGAATCTAGAAAGTAAGGAATGATGATATTTTTAGTTGCGGTACAGAAGTGCACAAGGAGGATAGTCGAATTTTGGACCGCAACTTTTTGTAAACGGTCGCAGATCCAGAGACCGGTGGAGTTAGAGAAGTTTGAAATGATAATGTGAAAATGGAAACTTTAGTGAGAAACAAGTGTCATGAGGAAAATTTTCAATTGGCTTATTTTCCTGATTTCTTTATATTTCAAGGTTCAAATGTTCAAATAAACCGAGTATTTCATTTATGTTTAATTCATTATTGCATGGTCGAATTCATTTTAAATGATGCAGTCGAATAAAATTTCTTGTTTTTCAAAGGATTTTGGACGATTCGCATTTTACCGATTTAATATGAATTCGGCGACATGAATAATTCTATAATATTGGATATAACAATCGTCAAAGATTATACTAAAATTAAGATCCAAAAATTTAAGGATGAATAACAATAATTATTCTAATAATTGATATCGAAGAATCCGTTACATTCGACGCGAATTTCCATCCATCCATCCATCCATCAATCTATTTAGTCTCACAAAACTCCTTTCTCAACTCCCCTGTTTCTGCGTTTCCGCCACTGGTTTTACATTATACTTTATATAGAAATAATGATCATAAAGTAAGAACATTCATAAAAATAAGAGATATTCATCTTCTTCAACGCTCTTTTGTCAAAGTTCAAAGAGAGAATTTTGTTCTTTTTTAAATATAGTTTCACAAAAGATATTTGCCAGTAAAATTTGTCGAACCAAGCATTTCACCTTTACATCTATCACTTCTACGGTTACAAAGAATATCACTATCTCCGGATAAATTAGCAAGAAACAGAACAAAGTATATTATTTTTGATGATTTAAAAATCACATTTAAGATCAGTTTATTCTCTTACAAAATCCTTAAAGTACAGAAAATTTCATATCAAATTTTCTGTTATTTAAAATACTCACTTTCATTGATTTTGATAGTCATTTTTTTTTACAGTTGTGCTTGAAATTTTCTACTAATTTCTTCCAGATTAGTTTATTTTACGCTGAGTACCTCGCTTATGGAATGTATAGTATGTGTTTTACGTTTAATTATTGATTAGATGTGTAAGTGTTAGATATGCTTTTCAAGGACGTTATAATTTATTGATGTTATTTAATGTACCCTCACACTATCGATATATTATCGATTGTTGAATTCAATAAATAGATGTCATATAGTTGTACTCAAAAGTTAAAAAGACCATTATGGGTCACACATGGAACTTTCTGTCGCGATACTGTTACCACTTACCGCATCCTTCCGCCTAGAAAGTTTTTTCTGATTGAAAAGAAAGAAAATCAAAAAAACAAATCACTTGAACTAACGCATCCCAACTGTACGTCAATGAAAATTCGATTAAACAAATTGGTGAGTTTAAGGAAATCATTAAAATGTACTTAAGTTATTTGCAAACTTATTGTTAGTGTATTTGTTTTGCCTTTTCTTTAGTAGAATCTTGCTGTGAAACTGAAAGTGACAGAAATACCATACATGTATCAATTGAGATTTTACTCTCTCAATCTGAATTAGTTTAATCTTACTAATTAATAGTTTCTTACTAATTCAGATTGAGAGAGTATGTTAATTTGAGAAAAGGCATGCATGATATCCATTACTTTTTTTTTGTATAATATAATCTTCCGCAGCTTGCACAAAACTTCAGATATTACATGTAGATTAAAAGCATTAAAAATTAATAATTCTGTTTGTTAAATAATGTAATAAAAATATTTTTTTCGATGCAGATTCAAGGATAAATTTAAAACAATTACTTTAAGTTAGATTTTAAATTCTCGAAATATAAAACGACGAAGAAGATGAACAGAGCTTTGAAACGCTCTAAAGGTCTAAGCGGTCTAATGAGCTAATAAATCATAGACTGAAACGAGCGCTGTGATCTTAAACACCGAAAAAAGTCAATGGTACTACGAATCATTATTGTTAATATTATTTGTTTCGTTGTAAGTGACCATGCGATGGAATTCTTACAGCACGGTCTAATTTGAGCTATTATAATTTTTTATTCTTAACCTGTTTCTCTTGCGAGGCGAAATATAAATGTACATTAAATTCAATCCAAGTGTAATTGTTAGCAGTATTACGCTGATGTTTTTTGATAATGGGAGATTTGTACATACCAGGCGACTGGAAAAACTAATGTTTAGATTAATCGGACCAATCGACATTCGATTAGCGTCATATCTAAACGCTGAGGGCATGCATAAAAATTACATAAAGGTTTCAAGTCAAATTGATAAAAAATAATATTATTTTATCTCCTGGTTTGCTTAGTTGCTTAAAAATTTTCAAGAAATGTTTCAATTTATTGATTAAATCGTACATTTATATATACCTATTCGAATGATTTCAATATAAGTATAACTATAAAAAAAGAGATTCTTAAAGTTCAAAGTTTCTTAAAGTTTTCTTAAAGTGTGAAAGAAACGCCTTTACAAGTTACATATATATATATATTGATTGATCGACAGTCCCTTGAAGAAATCTGTGAAGAGAAAAACTTCAAAGAGAATTTCGAGTTGAAGGGTAGGAGTTTGCTAAATCGGTGAGTAAAGCTCTTCGCCTGTAAATAATCTTATTTTAGACATTGTTGTGTATGTACAAAGTAAATTTCTCAATTTTATTCAACCAGTAACAGAGGCTTATCTACAAATTTTAAAAATTTACAGAATTAGCATATTTTCACACAAAACTTGAAACAATTAGGATTCTTGTAAGTACAAAAGTAATAACTCTAATAAAAAGATCTATCATTATAAAGATTATAATTATAAAAATTATAATAATAAACATACTAATTATAGAAAATATATTGTAGCATGCCCTTTGCTCGAACGCAGACAATGTTATCGGTCCGAGTTATATTAAATATTTTACCTCAATATGGATGCTCTTCGATCGAGAGAAACGGAGCTTTAAAAACAATTATACATATATAATATATTATATATACACACGCATAATATATATATTATATATTACATACCTTCCTTTCTCTATGGACCAATTTTTTTCTGCGACAGATGTGTAACATTTAAATGTGAGGTTCCTAACTTAATCCAAGGATTCACAGTCGAATGTGATATAGGCACTCTGTACATTGAAGTAATTAATATCCGTGCATGTACATTGTACATAGATGTATAATTATAAACTTAAGTAATATGATGACTCTTTCGCACCTGCTTTGCAAGCATAAAACTTGAGACTCTGTAATGCTTCGTTGAAACAATGACAGTTTTATATCCTCAACACTATTTATACCATTAATATTATTTAATTTATAACAATTTTGTGTAAAATTATTTATTGAACTGTATTATTGAATGATTCATTGTGTTTAGCTAGAAGCACTCGGCTGATCGTAATTAAATTTATCTGGGATAAATTAAAAATTGCCATTGGGTCAATGCAGCATTGAAGGAAAATTACAAATTAATTCAACTCTTTTGCTCCAGCCTAATAATTAAAGTTAATTGTTTATATACAAAGAAAATCATGGAGTATTTTTAAAATAGGTGGTGCCATTAAAATAATATTCCACGATTTTTTGTAATGAGTGAATATTTAAAAAAAATGTTTGTTTTGTTTTCTGTAAACTTCCGCTAAAATGATTTCGACGAAGGAACGCATA
>JAUESI010000018.1:8163708-8192096 GCA_032275145.1 Synergus laeviventris | reverse complement strand
GAGTGAATATTTAAAAAAAATGTTTGTTTTGTTTTCTGTAAACTTCCGCTAAAATGATTTCGACGAAGGAACGCATATACACACACACACACACACACATACACTATCAGGAATTATTACTACAAAAGAGATCCACCCTGGTTGTTCGTCTTTTACAATTTCCCAGTTTTATTTCCAAATACTCTTCTGTCTTTTTCTTTACAAATCTAAGGCAAACAATTGGAGCGTCGACTAGAGTAAACTTGTGATTTGCAAAATGAAAGTATGTACTTACATTAGAAATAAAAAAAAAGTTACCTATTTCAATTCCACAATGTTTCTTCACATTCTTAAGGAAACAATAAGTTCTCCAGCTTGAGCTAATGTCGGTGACCCAATCCATTTCAAATCAGGCAAGTTCTACAGCTGAAGTCGCAAAATCTCTCGGTGTATAATATTTGCGATTTGTAAAAAACAAATTTAAATACCCATAACTTCGTAGAAAATTTTTTTTCTTCACAAGTCACAAAATTTCGCTTAATTTCCTCTAAAAAAAAACCATATTTTGTCCCCGAGAGATTCCGCTACTTCAAGGGTAGAATCTGCCTGATTTGAAATAGATACGGTTAATTTTTTATTGTTTTTGATCTTGATCGAATATAAACCCTAAACGAACTTTTCATTCATATTCAAATTAAGAGTCAATATAAAGTTTAAATTATATATTAAATATACAGAGTGTCTAACTAAATTATAGGTATATCTCTTTAGTTAATTGCAGGCCTTACAGACCGGTCCCTAAATCCATTATTGACCTCTAATGTTTCCTTTTCAACATTTAGTCCCTAAAGTACTCTATTTTCAGACAATAATGTAAAATTTTCTTTAAACTTAACACAAAATCGACAGATTACGGGTTTCACAATAATCTCCTTGAAATCCTTAAAAAAAACTTTAAAACCCTTAAATCTCTTTAAATTCTTTGACATCCTCGAAAGCTCTTTGAATCATCTGAAATTAATTAAATCTTTAAAAATGAATGAAATCTCTTTAACTTCTTTAAAATTTCAAAAATTCAAGTCCTTACAATTCCTCAAAATCACTAGAGAACTCTCGAAATACCTTAAAATTTTATTCAATCAATTAAAATTTCTTCGAAACTTTTAAAATCTTTTATAATTACTATACAATTTCCTAGCAATTCTTTTAAATCATTCACAATATCCTAATATCTTGTTAATTACAAAAGAAATATTTTTAATTCGTTTAAAATTCTTTAAATTCGTGTTTTGATATGAAATTGTCTTGAATTCTTTATGAACTCTTCCGAATTAGATCAAAATTTTCTTAAATTCCTCCTGAATTCACCTTGAATTTGATTAAATCCGTCTTTATTTGTTTAAAAAACCTTTTTATTTCTTATTTTAAATCCATTGTTTATTGAAAAGAATCTCAGTTTTAGGATATTTTTTGATTATTCTGACTATCTCTAAAACTAATTTACATAAAAATCACAACAGCAAATTTTTTTTTCTTTTTGTTCCTTACATTGCAAATACTATCTAATTTTTACAACAAAAAAATAATTACCCTTAGAGCTTAAAGAAAGTACCCTACCTGTGTACTCTACTTTTTTTCTGACATGGACTGTGAGGCCTGTGATTTTTTTTTGTATACTACTTGCAGATAGAGTGTATTAGAAACCATACTGTACTTTCGGATAAAATAATCTGTTTATTTTTATTCGACACTTCAATTGATAACGCACGATGACGAAGGTATATAAGTATAGTCAGAAATACTCGCAATGCTCAAATGCATGTTGTCAAGTAAGTTTTGAGGTTTTAAATCCTATTAAAACTTGAGTCCCTATCAGAGTAAATTAGTGTATTCATTCGATTCAGCTTTGCCATATGTGTAGCAAAACTTTTCACTAAAAGGTTAGCGCTTAGCGAGTGAAAATAAAAGTTTTTGGGAGAGTGGCGATAGAACATTATACCTCTGTAAATGAAAACGCCGAAAAGGGATTTTTTTCAGGGAAGAGCGTACGACATTCATACGGCTAATGCTGATATATTAATGTTGTTTATATCTGTTATTGATAAAATTTATATATTGCGAATGAATGTTAAGGACATTGCTAAGTCGATGCAAAATTGAAAAATATAAATAATGTAAAATTCTTTTTTATAATTCAGACTTGATTCTTTTCACTTTGCAGTGTCCTTAAAATTGCAGACTTGTAGCAACATCTGCCATATTTTTATTATTTCAGATTTAATCCAATGATTTGTATTATATAATTCTATAATTACGATTTGCCACATAAGTGTGTAATTTGATTCTAGCAATTTCAGACTTTGCCTAGTCATTTTAAAAGTCTCAAATTGCGTTTTTCGGATCAAGATACCATTTCTTTAACAAATTATATAGATGAGGAATAGTTAAAGAATTAATAAAACATAAAGCGTTTTTTTATATAAACAGTTGTGCTTATATTTTTTCTAAGATTTTTATGCATTTTTGCTTGCACAGCATTTTTCATAATATTATATAAATAATGAGAATGCGGAATGTGTTTACTTTTTTTGCATATGTGAGTGTATGCGTGATATTGAAGCATCAGAGGTGAGCTAATCATTTAGGAATTTTACTAAATGAATTGTATTAAATTCAAAATCGTAACATTCTTTTTCATAATAAATACATAAGTTACATATAATGTAACTTGTATTAATAAATTATTGTTCACCTCTGTTCGCCTCTATGGCTTGAATTAATTTCAATAATAGCGTCTATAAGAAATAAGCGTCATATAATATGATTTATTATCTCAAATAATAAATGTATGTGTGATATAGTGATACAGTCGGTGTTCGGCATTTTACCACTCAAAATTATCGCGTTACAGTTACTTTTTCAAAATGAGTAACGTATTACTAATTCACGTTTTTCGTTATTTTCCTTTATTTATATTTAATCTATACATTTTTTATAGAACTTTACTTTAACTTGAGACTTTGCATTCTTTTTTTGAATACATTTACTTTGTCCAAAAAAAAAAAAGTAAAAAAAAAGTAACGTGTTGCTTCCAAACACTGGTGACACTCAATAATAAACGTATCAGTGTTATTCACTTTTTAACATCGAGTATATGTACTATACTCGTTTGGTATAAGGATCAAAGTTTTAACATGTGATGTAACCATTAAATATCGATACCGCAATTTTAAACTCGTGTGTTTTAATGATACTTAGAAAACCATCTGTAGTCGTGAAAATGTTGTAGGCGTATCCTGCGATAGCAGCATTAAGCAAATTCTGAGTGAAAAACTGAAATAAAGGACACGTCTGACTCTATGATTTAACAAATTTTATTTTTTAATTTATATATTTTATTATTTAATCACACTCTCTGAATATTTAGCAGTATATTCTGTAAAAAATATAATTCTCTTATAAAAACTATAAGAAAAAAAAAAGTAATAATTCGAAATTATCCTGAGGAAGAATTTAAAAGAGTGAATGTTGAAAATTAAGAGTCAGTCGAACGTCTGATTGGATTTGTAAATAATGTATATCGACATCCTACTATATAGCCTACGTTTCTTGAGAAGACTTGAAAAAGTTAGCTTCTCTGTTTTTTGTACAGTAGAAAATATGGCCATGCCACTGCGATGTTATCCAAAAAACCCCTAAAACAATCCATCCCCAGTCCGATCTTGTCAGGATTAACGCGAATTATTATTATATAATTACACTATTATCTGTATAAATATATGAAACCCTCTAACTCGCCTCTCTCCATATGCCTGAATCGATTTTTCGTATATACTTCATGTAATAACAATAAATTACATTAATAACAACAATTATTCGTTTATATATGCGACGTATTTTTGTGAGCAGTATTGAATATGTGCTACTGTTGTACAGTTATTATTACGATGAATGTACTATGATGTACCTATATTGTATATAGATATATTTAATTAAAGTGAATATGAATTTGTGTAAATCCTTGCGATAGCATTCATTAACAATTCCCCTCCTCTAAACTGTATGGTTTTGGTTTTGTTGCTTTATTTAGACTTTGTGAAATTATTATTGTCGTAGACTTTATTAAAATATTACAAGTTTCAAGTCATGTTCATTTCTATATACTAGCTTTATTTTAAAGTCATAGAGACTTAAAAATAATTTAAAAGATTTTTAAAAAATGGAAGGTATTTCGAGATTTTCTTTAATTTATAAAAAAAACTATATTTAAAAAAGTATTTTTTAAAACTGAAACAAATAGAAAAAATCCTCAAGACAAATTTATGATATCCTGTAAAATTTTGTTCTAATAGGTTCAAGGATGTGAATAGGAACGAATGAGGCAGATTGAAGATTCTGAATAATCTACAGCAAAGCAGAAAATATCTTTATTTTTCAAAATAATATAAATTTCAAGTATATAAGAATAATAACAAAAGAGATCTTTATTTTTATTTAAAATTTTCACACATAAATTTTCACTTCAAAATATATAATATTATTAAATGTTCTTATAATTCACAATCCAAGTCTGATAAATCATCATAATAAAATCTTCTAGGAATTTACGTAAGGAAAATGTGCGTATTTTGAGATAACTATATTAACTACTTTCAGTAATTATTAATTATTTCGCATAAAACGAAATATTAAAAAAAAAATAATAATAATTTTGAATAATTTTCCACGAAAAAACTATTAATTATAAGTAATAATAACAATAAGTGAAAATTATTAGCTTTAATTTTCAGGGAAAAACCGTTTTATAAAAACTAATCATTGAATAATAAATAAAACAAGCAAAATAGGAAATATGCTTTTGCCGCCAAAATTTAAATTAATTTGCAAGAGCACATGATGAACACGTCAATCACGTGACACTTCCAACATGGCCGACTGCTTAACGAATAACGTGTGTTACTGTGTGTTACTGCGTTGTGCTGCGTTCTGGCTGCGTTGATATGTGTAATGGCCAAATGTTCCGGTATTTCGTAGTAGTAAAGTTATTTTTTTTTAATTTAGATAACTACACAAGATTTGCGTAACATCGCTAACCCAAGAACGACTAGCCTCGTGACAACCGCTCTTTCAAGATGAATCTTCGAGCGATTAAGTGGGAAAACAGAAAATTAGAAATACTCGATCAGACTCTCTTACCGGCTATTTCTAAATACGTTTCCGTAAAAGGAGTCGAGGATGGGTGGAAAGTCATCAACAAAATGCAGGTTCGAAGTATATCTATATTTCTTAATTTAAATTATTCCAACTGCGTTTTAAAATAATATGGCTCCGCCATGCAATGTGAAGCATGAAATTTTCATTTTTAGATTATCTTCGTCCAAAATTATATTTGGCTTTGTTGCTTTTTCGATTCTCTTTCAATTTTTTTTCATGTTATATTAAATTATTAATATATTATTATATTAAAACGTTTGATATTGCAATCGATTACAAATTAAATTATGAACGATACAGTGTAACTTATGTTGCAATATAGTTGTATGTTTTTGTTTTATGTTATATAAAAAGGAATTTTTACTTAATATTGTTAGGAATACATTTTCAAACAATTTATTTCTGACGTATGTTCTATTACTTTTTACATATAGCTTTTGTAGCACTAGGTAAACTAATTTTACTTTCATTCGTACCTTAAAAGTTCTTTTTTTTTAACTTTAATGCATTTCTATCATTTTGAAATATAATAATATGTACTTCCAGGTTCGGGGTGCACCGGCGATCGCTATTGTCGGATGTCTCAGTCTGGCTGCCGAAATTGACGGCGAAATATTCACCGATAAGAAGATTCTTCGCCAAGAAATCGAGGGCAAGTTGAATTACTTAGTTTCTGCTAGACCCACGGCAGTGAACATCAAACTTGCTGCTCAAGACTTAATAAGTCTCGCCAATAAATTAAGCGAGGACAACGAAGTTTCACCTACAGCGATGAAGGATGAGTAAGTGACTCAGAATTATAATTCATAGAATTATTTATCCCCACTCTCGTTATAATTATTTCGTTAATTTCGTAATTTCCTTTCTGTTTAGGTTTTTAACGACGATAGATGCAATGCTAGGAAAAGACATTGCAGACAATAATGCGATTGGCGAGTATGGAGCAAAAGAGATTCTAAAACAGGTTCCAAATGATGCGATGGTTAGAGTTCTTACACATTGCAATACTGGGAGTCTTGCAACAGCTGGATATGGTACTGCTCTAGGTGTAATTAGATACCTCCGTGGCAAGGGAAGAATCGGTGTGTATGAAAACGTGAAAAGTAAAAAAACTAAAAATTTTAGTCTTTAAACCTGGTAAATTAAAAAGATGCCCTTTTATTATTGTACAATTTTTTTTATTTCAGAGCACGTTTACTGTACGGAAACTAGACCTTATAATCAAGGGGCTAGATTGACGGCTTACGAATTAGTTCATGATGATATCCCAGGCACTCTTATTTGTGATGACATGGTAGCAGCGTTAATGAAATCGAGGACTATCAATGCAGTTATTGTTGGAGCTGATCGAGTCGTTGCTAATGGTGACACTGCTAACAAAATAGGAACATATCAGGTAAGAATGCTAAATTTAAACAATCATTTTTCAGTAAAATAGCCAAATAGGTCATTAACACATGTGTATCGTTGAAACGCAAATAATTTTCGTAAAAGTAATTCCGAGTGAAATATGAATCACTCAGATCATATCCATAACTATTCATTGTATTTATTCATCCAAAGTTTTATTTTGCGAAGCTATAGTGACTTCATTAGCACTGCTTACTATACAAGAAGAGTGTTCAGTGGCCATGTGTTACTTTTATCGCCAGTACCGTTAAAATTATGATTTTCAAGGAACGAGTCCCTTTTGAGATGTAACAAAATATTAACATTAACCAAATAATTTTAAAATGTAGGGAAAAAATTAATAACTTAATCATTTTATGTTTATATTTTCTGCTTATAATATATAATTGCATTTATATTTTCCTATTCTGCCTCAACGTGAATTTATTGTTTTCACTGTTTTCATCAAAATGTCATGGCTGTATAAAACAAGTTTTTTTTCGATTTTCTCAAATATGCTGTAACTTTTCCGAGCATACAAAATTTGAATCTCTCAAGAACTTCTTGAGTCTACAGGGCAGCGATTTTCGTGCTTGCAGATAGCAATTATTGCGAAATATCATGGCGTTCCATTCTATGTAGCAGCGCCATGCACCTCTATAGATTTCAGCACGACCAGTGGTGATCATATTAAAATTGAAGAGAGGCCCGAAGAAGAAATGACGCACATCAATAACCAAAGAATCGCAGCTCCTGGAATCCAATGTTGGAATCCCGCTTTTGACGTAACGCCTGCTGAACTTATTGCAGGAATAATTACCGAACGAGGAGTGTATAGGCCAGATAATCTGGCGGGTTTGAAAGAATATTGTCGGAACGCAGAAAATGAGTTAAAATTTTAAATCTTTACGAATACATCGCACACATTTTTCTACAATGTAATGAAATACGTTTGAACTACTTTTTATACTATTCTTGCGTAGTATTGACCTATTACTTGCCTTGAAATCTTGTAATGAGTAATGAGTAATAAATAATAGGTCATGAGTAAACGGTATGGATATGATTCTACTTTTGATTGGTGATACAAACAGAATTGTTAAATGGTAGTATTATTATGAATTGAGTTATGGAATGGATTGAAATTACTTATAAGACTCATGTGTTTCGTATAAACATACCATTTATTTTTCAACGAAACAACAGTTTTTTTCTTCTGTAAACAATGATAATATATGTTTATTTTTTTAATGAAAGTAAAAATCTACGATCTAGTTGATCTACTTTACTGTCGGAAATTTTGGATATATCTGTTTTCTTTAGCTTAAAGTGCTCTAATTTTTATACAATTAAATTGAAAAAATTGTTTCCAAATGAGTACGAAAATTAATAAAATTCTCCGTCTAAGAAACTAAATACCAAGTCAAACTATTTATTTTATAAAAAGAGATCAACATGTACAATATTTTAATCAAATTTAGTAAAATCTTTGAAAATTTACGAAATTTTCCGTACAAATTTTAACCTATGGCAGAAGCTAGGAAAATAATTTAAAAAATGTCAGAATAGCACAAAAAAATTATGAACATGTACTTTTAAATTGAGACAATTGCCGACGGTAGTGTATGATCAACGAAAAATAAATCTTCAATAATTGAATACCTCCAACTTAATTTTTATGAAGTGTCTAACAAATAATAAATGATGAACTTTTTCAAATGATATTCACAATTTGTAAAAATACAGTTCAAGTTACGAATCAAAATGACAGTATCAAAGGAATGATTGAGTGTAGTTTAATCAAAGTAGTATTTTGTAGTGAGATTTTGCTAAAGTTTTACAAAACGTGGAATGCTAATTTTTTAAAAGCTAAGTTTACAATCCTTGTTTATAAAAATAAAGTACTCATATCGTTTAAATTAATTAATAACTATCAATCAATAGTGATAGTAGTAGGTGACTCGTAAACGGTAATTTTTGTTGAGTAAAATGTTACATTGTGGATGAATATGAATATTGTGAACTTCTATATTTATGTTTTAATTGAAAAGTTCAATATTTGTAATTGTAACACGCAAATGAAGAAATTTTGAATGGAAATGGAATAACGTAAAATGTAAGAACGTATGAATTATGGAAGATAGAGTGTGAGGCCTCTCAAAATAAATTTGTACAAAAATTTTGGCTCGTCTCTATTGAGCTCCATTTTTAATATTATTTAAAAAGCCTGTTGTGTATACTGTAATTAATTTCGATGAGAAAAGAGACTTCGATTTTAGGAAATATACTGTATTCGCCTGGAATTATATTTTTTCTCGTTATTTATTCTTTTTTGAATTTTATGATCAACAGATAAAGCGAAGGAACTTCTACTAGTACAGTAATATTATTGATGTTTAAGAAAAATATTTGGAATATACTAAAGCTGTTCAGTAAATTTTAATATTATAGATTTTTACGACTTCACTTTAGTCTCTGTAAAAGATTTTGTTAAATAAGCAATTTTCGTATGTTTTAAATTATTTTAAAATTATTTTTCGCCAAGTCCAGTTTTGATTTTGTTATCGTTGGCCTGCCCTGTTACGATGCCCATCGGTTCCAAACTGTTGACAACTGCTGTCAATTATCGATAAATGATGTTCGATTTAGAGCGGGCCCCAAATTAACTGCCGCGGGTCTTCAGTCGTCGACTCGTTTTCGGGAAAAAGGAAAATCTATTTTCGTAAACGCGTTTATTCGTTCGCTGTATGTCTCGAGGGCGCGCGTAGCAGCAACTTGGTTAGTTTAGCCAGCCCCTCGGCAACGTGCAGACAATCCCGGAATAGTTTTACGGAACGTAGTTCTCGGGAAAACCTGAAAGTCCAGTCCGAGCGGTTCCAGTGTGTGCGCCAGTTTTTCATTATAATTTATAATTTTAAGAACGCGTATCGAGAAAAGCAAAACTATCAATTTTCGTGGTGTTCATTGCTCTCTGTTTTTAATCGCCTGTTTTTTTTTTTCGTGCCTTTTTGGAAAAGATCAAGGAAGTTTTGTTCACCGAAGAAGCTAAACATCGTCAGGATGGAAGTGATGGACGCAGTTGTACCGTCCGTCACGTCGACGACGGAAAACGACGAGACGAACTACGACGATAGTAACTACGACAAGACAAATTACGATGAAGATGGACCAACTGTCGAAGAAACTTATGAAATTACCCATACGAGGAAGAGGACCATTCGAACCAGTTATAAGATCCAGGAGGTGAGTGAGTTTATAAGCTTTTAAATTTTTTAAATTTGGCTCCTATAAAATAGAGGGTTTAAAAAATATCCTGAAATATCGTTCAGAAATAATATTTTTGGAAAAGTATATTGTACGTGAACCTGGAAGGTCGGGTCACGTGGTGTTTTTCTTAGGACCGCAAGGTCGAGGGGGAAACGTCTCGACCCGTGACGTTCATGCGAGAACGCAACGGAACGCAAAGGCGAGACGAAGCTTTTTTATTTTTAAATTTTATACCTAGCCATCAGTGACAAACTTTTCCGCCTAAGCAACGTAAATGAACACGTGACTTGCACGAGTTTATTTATTGTTGAATATCTGCGAGGGTGGATTTATTTAGACAGAGAATACTTCGCAAAGCTTGTGAAAATACTTTTTCAAATTGCAAAAATGGCGCCAAACGGCGCTACGTGGCGACCCGGGAAATTCAAAGGAAATTTGCCAACAGCGCGGGCATCCAGTCGTTTAATTTTCTAATGATTGGGGATATTTTTCTAGAAACCTCTTTATTGAAGAATTTATCAAATTCCTTGAAACTCCACGATAGCTTTTAAACTGTAGAAAACGCTCGAAATCTCTTCAAGTAGTAGGAAAACCTTTGAAACCCCTTCAAATTCCTCAAAATCTTTTAAATCTCTTTAAATTCTTGTAAAATTCTCCAATTCCCAAGAAATTCCAGCAGGTCCTTTAAAAATCTTCAAAATCTCATAAAACTTAATTTTAAAAAACCTTAAAATTCCACGAAAACCTTTGTAATCCCTTCATATTGTACTGGAAATGATGTTTATATTTTTGACTTTACTCAAAAATGGATAATTGACAAAACATAGTTATTTTGTAAAAAGGGGTGAAATAAAGGGAATTGAATCAAATATTGAAACAGGAGATCAAACGTAGTTTCTGGTGATTAATATAAAAAAAAATGTTGCACAAATATTTTAATTTATACGTATCTAAATTATATTATATTTAATATTATATTTTTCATTTTTGGCTTGAAGTTATGAACCGTCCTTACTAACATGTTTTCTTTATGTCTAAAAGTAGATTATATGGAGCTTAATATAGAAGTTATTAGGGGAATGTACAAAGGATCTTAGGTCTTGCTTTGGGACTTTTGTGAAATGCTGTGTCGTTTACTACTCCATCTCAGAAACTGTTTGGGACACTGTGGATATTTATATGCATCACATAGACGTTCATAAGGTGTTTCACATTTTAACAAAGACCGGTCAAAGCCTCTCCGAGAATTTTGACCTTGCTGAAAAATTTTCTTACTCACATCAGTGACCGCATAATATTTATAAAATTCGTAAAAACAGAAGTTAATATCAAAAGAAAACCAACGAGAAAAATGTTAGTGTGGAAACAATTTTTTTTAATGCTTATTTTAATTTAGGAGTTGATACATGTTATTTCCTTAATAATAGAATATCTAATACTTGGTTAAAATTCTGCCATACTTACACCATATTCTGTAGCATGTATAATTCTAATGGAGATATTCGTTGCTGATGAAATAAATGCTTTTCACCCATAATGTGAATAAATTCGAGATTCAGTATTGGGAATTCCATTCGGAATTGAATCAATTAAATTCTAATCAATAATTATAACTTGAATTGATGTTTTCGTATATACGCATCCGTCAAGCTCGCTATGGCCGAGTATTTGTTGAGGGTACTCTAATATCCCGTGCCCACTTTTAATGAAGAATTTCATAAACCACAATTTTAACAGCACTATCGATAGAGCCGTTATCGGAAAATCGTGGCGAATTTAATTAATCTGTTTCTTTTATTAACCCGATTTCAACACATAGATATTTCGCTAAAAGCATTCTTCTGTTGTGCCAATATATTGATTTATTGCTTAAAGTATTGGTAAACGATTTTAATAGTAATTTTTATGAGTCTAGGCATGCCATCTACTTTGGTTATTCAAATTTTATACCTTTCGACCCTTAATTTTTAGAAAATTTTCCATGACTTTTCATTTGCTTTGATATTGCTTATCGAATTTTTTTTTTACATATCATTTGGCATGAGATGAATTCACAAGAACGGACGATCGAAGGCATATCGAGGACTTTTAAAATAGCATCGAGGCCAGGACGGATGTTACTCTGGAAACCATCGTGTTTGCGATAGCGATTGTAGAGAATGGTATAATAATATGTATATATGTGATGTTTTATGTTTTTAATCGTTGAACCCATTGGGAGCAATTAGACAATCGAAATGAATGAAAAAGCGATATGACACTGCTATAATTTTAATGCTTCTTTAGCTCTTCGCGAGAATTCAAATAAAATCTTATCATATAAAAAAGGTTGCAATTATATGAACAATAAATTCTCGAAATCTCGAAATCTGAACCTAGATCCTTACTTCATCTATTGGTTGGATTTTAATTTTTATTTCAAGAGATTTTAAAGAGATTTTAAGGAATTTCAATATTATTCAAAAACATAAAAAAATGTTTTTAAATTCTTTAAAATCTGTCAAATCTCTTGAAATTCTTTGAGATCACTAATAAACTCTTGAAATTTTTTGAAATTCCTTGAAATATTTTTAAAATTCTTTTAAAACCAGATAAATTTCTTAGAATTTATTGATTTCCACTAAATCTTTGGAAATGTCTGAAAATAATATTTTTATTTCTTTTAAATCTTTTTAAATTTTGTTAAATCCCTGTAATTAAATCTTCTGTATTCTCTTAAAATACTTAAAAAAAGGTATTTAGAAATCTTTATGGATCACTTGAAATCTTCTGAATTTTTTGAAATATTTCGAAATACATATATTGATATCATTTGTAATTTAAAAATTATACACTTACTTCGAGGCTTTCTGTTTATAGAAGCAGTTTTTATCGCGGAATTACAAAATTATCATAAGCATAAATTATTGACAGAGGCGGCGCGCACATGACATTCTAGTTGGATACATGAAGTATAATTTGGTTTTAAAGCATTATTAGAATATGAAATAATAAATTCATTTATTTTTTCTAAAAATGCATTTGGGGAGGAAATTCTCAGTCGAGCCAACTTCAGTTGCAGGCTGAATTTATTTGGAACTTAAAGTATTTAAAAATTACTTTGTTAGTAAGTCAACGAATATTGTGCTTAGATTTATCTTATCACTTTTTACATTGCGTACATGACATCTTGTCATTGTTGGAATAACTGTCAAGCCTAAGCCAAGAATGTCGCAATTTTCCTGAGCGCTGTAGCCGTGTAACGACGGCAGCTGTGTTTTGATGCTCTAGTATAATTTTTACACACTCGTTCGTTTTCTAGCATGGGAAATGTTAGCAAGTATCCATGTTTTCTCGACTTTGAAACTTTGAGGCCAATGCTAAGAATCCTGTAAATTCTTTGGCTCGCCGTGCACTATCTTAAGTAATTCTAAGAAAATAATCCAAATTACATGGACAATCTAAACTTCTGCGTCTACTATAATACTTTCATATATCCGTTAGTTGGGAATCTAAATTTTCTGGCAGCATAAGTTTTATCATTTTTTTCGACAGCACGGAGTAATAAATTATTTTAGTAACCCTTGGAACAAAGGATCGACTCTGATATTATAGGTTGCAAATATCCGATGTTTATTGTTTTCTCCGAGGGACTAAGGCCGTTCGCGAAAGCTCATGTTAGAAAGGCATTTTGACTGGTTGATCTTATTTATGCGCGATTTCAAATGGTCATTCGTTTCAAGCACGAGACACTGTCGCTTTCTTGGCACTTGGCGAAAGTCTTGGGGATGTTCGCATCCTAGTATATTTTACGCCATTACAACTCACGTATAATCCCTCGGAACAAATCTGTTTAAATGCTGGAGGTTCTTATAAACAAATTAATAACAGTCTTTCTAGACGATGTCGGTCTATTTTGCTATTTTCTATTTTATGATTTCAACTTTGGCTTACAAACGAAGGAATGCTATTGTCGCAATCAAATTAGTCGCACTGACAGTAAGTAAGGTGCCAACATTGCAAAAATGCTATTGGCATCTCTAAAATTGATAAGAATCATTTTTGAGAATTGCTTGGAAAGCTATTAAAAGCTAAGATTTTTGGGAGGTCCAGCATGTGGCATTTAAAGAAAGAAAGTGGGTTTAATTTTCTTTCGTTTCCGCGATTTTTTCTTTGTTGGTTTATTGTTATATTGCCGACAGGTGTGGGTGTTCTAGTGATGTTTCAGAATTTTCTAGCAATAGCATTCATATTTCCGTCTATGTGACGTCATATTTAGCACTTATTGGATTCGTTTCTCTGGATAGTAAAAAAAATCTTTGGCGACGTCGAGCCTCGACGCGGTAATTCAAATCGGCAAAGACGTTGCCAAGGGGATGGACAGCAACGCTGACTCTTCTCTTTTCTGCAAGGCATTCTAATTTCGGGCGCGATTGCTGATCCAGAAAGGCATTTGCACAGTGGATGCAACTTTGAAGGAAAGGTCGTGCATTGTTCTCTGAAAATAGTGTAACCACTCGTGATCAGTGAAATCGAAGAAGTAACTTAAGTTAAATTGCAAAGAAGAGAATCGTTTTAATGATATCTTATTTAATATGCCAATAATAAGATTCTGAATGGAATGTGAAAAAACATGATGTTTTGGTGAAATAATGATGTCGTGAGAACTCTTTATGACGTTCATAAGTGACGAAACACTACCGTCATAATCTAGTAGTTACTGTAATGTACTAGATTTGTACCTCGTTCCAAATTGACGTCGAAAACACTTGCTTGTGGAGATAACGCTACCCGCTGTGTCGATATATCCACTGCCACCAGCCAATCCGAAAATAAAGCTGAACCGTCATTTCGACCAATGCACATTTTCCCGGCTTACACGAATCACGTAGATTGGATGTGACGTCAAGAGTGATTGCACGTGGTGATTGTTTTGTTAATACAAACATCACAGTATTTATAGCAATTTTATAAATAATCTTCCAAAAAATAAATACGCGATGCATCTCTTTATTAGGCTTTTTATGTAGTTTTGAAGTTTCTCAAGATGAGAGCCAACAACATTTTTTCGCATTATTATATTATTAATGACATTAACTGTGGTCACTTCTTTAATTGAGACGCCAGAGGCATCGACCAGAGAGCAAAGCGGAAACACGAAGGGGCTCATTAGAAGTCTCAGTGTGATTGGTTGCTTGTCGACGATCTTGCACTGTGCTCAATTAATGATGCGATTCTCAATTTTGCGAAGAGAAGTAAATGACACGCGACTCGACTGCTCAAGAGTTGCCTCATCGATTTTCTAAGTGAAGCAACGGTCGTTGTCTGGATCTTATCTTTAAAAAAAAACGACAATTATAAATGAATAATTAATCATTCCAATAGTAGAGCGACAAACCACTCTAGAAATAATTTCACAATCTGCTGCGTAAAACAACAATAGTCATATAAAAACAAAGAAGTTGCGATTATATCGACAGTAGATTCTCGCTGCCTGTACTTTAGAATCGAGAATTTTAAAGGAATTTAGAAAAAAGATAAGAAGACTTTTCAGATTTTCAAGTAATTAACAACATTTTTTTAAGTATATTAAGGGATTTTAAATGATATTCGAGAATAATTTTAACTCGGAGAAAAATGAATACTCAAACTTAACATCTGCATAGAGTGTCAAAAAATTGAATTACAAATATATTCAAACAAAATATCTAGATATTTCTTCTAAACATATTTATAAACAAATATCTAATTATCTCGTTTTTCAAACTTAATATCTAAATATTTAGATTGAATATCTTAGATAGTTGGTCAGTGACCACTGGTGACCAATGATGAACAATGGCGACAAATAGTTACCTATTTCAGTATCAGACAAGGTATTTTCGTTATACCACCTCACTATAATCATTGGAAACAAAAATTTGACTTGGATGAAAATCAGGAATTTTTGTGTATGTTAACCACAGGGGGTAGTTAACCCCCCGTCTAAAGGGGTGATGGTTAGAAAATAAATATCCTTACTGAAATCTACTAACATAATTTCACTGAAAATGATATTTCTCAAGTAATCACTCGGAAACATTGAAGGGTGATTTCACCCCCTGAATATGAATTTGGACACGTATAAAAAAACACGTTTAACTTATTTTTCAGTGCTCTAAAATATACTTTAGAACGAATTAAATCGGAGGCAGAGACTTGGGTAATGTTTCTTGTGAGATATTTAGACTGAATATACAGATACTATTCAAGATATAAAGGTTGAATATCTATTTTTCTCCGTCAAGATATTTTAAGAATACTTCAAAGAATTTAAGGATTTTCAAGAGATTTCACCAAATATTTAAGATATCAAAACCTCTTAGAGGATTTCAACATAATTCAAGTTATTTTAAGGAATTTAATAAAATTTCAAAAGATTTTAGGTGATTTTAAAGAACTTCAAAGTTATTATTGGAAGTTTAAAGATTTTCAAGTTATTTCAAAACAACAAATGTTTTTGAATTCTTTAAAACCTGTTATATTTCTTGAAATCTATTAATTTCCATAGAATCTTTGGAAATATCTTGAAATATTAAAAAAATAAAAAAATAAATCTTTTTGAATTCATTTTACTATATTCTTAAAATTATTCATTCAATCAAGATTTCCAGTTTATATGTAGAATTATTGAAGATTAAAAGATTTTCACATAAGATTCTAAAAATTATCATAAGCATAAATTATTGACAAATGCACTCGCATGAAATTCTAGTTTTTATAAAACTATAGCTTCATTATTGGACTTTAAATAATTAGAAAGATATCGTTCCAAAGCACAACCTCATGTTCTATCTGAAAAAGTATCTAGCTTCATGAAATAATTCAAATTTTTTGGTTCCTGTACTTTTATATCTAAGAAGTCTTGATAAATTTGTATAAAGTTTACTGATTCTTTGTAAGAGAATCCTCCTAATTCTGGATTCATTCCAAAATCCCAAAAAGACCGCATAGTCTATGAATGTTTCATTTAAGCAGAAGCAAGTGGAATCCTCAATGTTAAATCTCCCATATAGATAAAACTGTAAAGAGGAGTAGTATGGTCTGGTCACAGCTGATACATTTCGCGATTAATAATCAAAATTTGCTGAAGATCTAAGTTGTACTGACGATTACTAATGTAAGTTTCTCGCTTGAGAGAACTGGACGATTCGTTCGCTGACAAACAGACAGATTGCAAAGGCATCATTAGTACGGACACGTTACTTTTGAGAGTATCAGACTGATTCGAAACTTCAAACAGGAAGCTACCATTCGCTCCTGGTACAGCTATCGTCGTTGGTGTTTCTTTGGCTTTTCAGTTGAGATGAAAATACGATAATAACTGACTGTACGTGTCGAGTCTTATGGCAACCCGAAGATATAGTCAGTCTATGTTAATAGCATATGGGCGCCAATGCGATATGTAACGCAAAACATAACGTATTACTTGCAGCTGTCCTAGGAAGATCGAAACACTCTCTAATCTTCACGCGGGGTAATTTCTAAATATTCCTTTCAATCAGTCAGTTGAACCCTTGCTTAGAAAATCTAGACTATCTTCATTTAACCTCTATAACATCATTTTGTGGATTTATGATCATTCACATTACTTCATTACTCTTGGAAGCTATATATTCATGTACTCGTAGAAAGTGTTTGGATTGCATCAATTGTAATTTGAAGGAGAAAGAAATTTCTTCCCCTGACTCTATTAAGCTTTTGGCAATCTTCAAACTATAATTGTTAGTCGACGGTTGATATAGATAGACCTGCAAATATATGTATAGTCCATAGAGTCCTAGATATGTTCAGCTTAAACGTTGCACGTGTCGTAAACATCAGTGTCAGTGCTCCCTAAGTCTAATGGAAGAAAGTGTTGTATATGTTCTAAAATTTTTTTAAAAATCTCAACCGCAGACCTACATAAATAATCTATTTATATCCGCATCTCCAACTGTGAACTGACCATTTTGTCTCTATTAAAATTCGATTGAATTGCCATGATTTCCGTTTGACCTACTTTCATATCATCGAATCAACAATTGCTGTAATTTTTATGCACCTGAGTTATTGTTCGATCAACAAATTCTCTGAATTCATGTTTACTTTAATTTCTATACACCTGACTTTTCATTTATTATAAATATCAACTGCTCTAATTTCGTATTTATAGAATTATGTTTTAATTATATTTTCTCTTCTGATAGCTTTGTAGATTTTCTATTGATCAAATAAACGAAGTTCAATCCAGTTGATTTAGTATAGTGCTGATGCAATTAAAATGCAGTTCTAGATATTGAACCTGGAGATGTAATGAAAAATCAACAACTTCTTTTCACCACCAAGAGTCTCATCATTCTTATTCAATATAAGCTTTTCTTTTGATTACTCTACTAGGAACTTATAAGATGATTAAACCTTATCTCTCTGTTTTTCAAAATTCAATCTACATTAATTCAATCTACTAAATGAAATACTGAAATATAATGAATAATTTGTAGAAATTTTCAATAAAGTAAATTAGTGACCGGCTTTTCACTCAATTAGGTTCAGAGAGTTCATTTCGCTTATTTGGTTATTAAACTTGCTATACAGTTCATGGCACGAAACAAGTTAAGCAAAATCAGGATTTACATTGCATTTAATATACAACTTATATTGCAATATTTGGAAGACTACCAAAAGATATTAATTCTCGGCAATCATGATCCAAGTTCGAAAGATATCACTCGGAAAATTATGCTGAATTTTCCAAGTAGTATGAGTATCAGTTTTGAAAAAGTAATCATATCTTGAAAGTTCAAGAACTGACTCAACTGAAAACTTTAACAGATTTTTTTGGAATTGTGAAAGATTTGAAAATGTTGCAAGGATTTTCAAAAAATTTCAACGTATTTCTAAAGCATTCAAGAGACTTCGTGGTTTTTTGGCAGGATTTTAAGGGTTTTTAAGAAAAAAAAAAAGTTTTGAAGAAATTTCATAGAATTTTTCGAGATTTTAACAGATTTTTTTGTAATTTTGATGAATTTTTAGTGTTTTCTTTGATTTTTATGGAATTAAAAAAAATCACATTACGTTAGAATAAATCATAGATCTTACAGACCGGTGCCTATATATCTCCAATTGACCCCTATATTCAGCTGAGTTCCCTAATGTTCTCTATTTTCAAGATTTAGTTCCTAAAGTACCCTATTTTCAGACAATAGTGCAAAGTTTTCTTTAAATTTACACTTTTTTTTTCTGTTTTCAAGAAAATTCCTAGTTATTCTCTTGGAAATTCAGCTATATCCATCTTTTTGGCTGAAAACCAAATATTTAGTTAAAAATTCACATGAAGTCATCACAGGACGTCTCGTATTCACCTTTTTTCACCTATTTCACCTATTCTAGGAATTCGTTACCTTTTCACCCTGCTTGTTCAATTCGCGTAAAGTTGAATCATCTGAAAAATTATTGACATTGCAGTATTATAGGATAATATAGTACACTAGATTTTACCGCAGTACTTTGGGTCTTTTAATAGCTCTGCCCGGATAATAATAATAATAATAATAATAATAAGCTAATTTCAGGCCATTTCCGGTTTGATAAAACTTTTCCGGGCAATTAAAATAATAGGAAATTCAATTTTTTAAAGTAGAAAATATTTTTATTTGATGCTTGTGTAACGCCGAAGTAAAAGTTAAATGGCTTTATTTAATAAAAGAATAACTTTGGTTTGCTAAGTTACTTTATTTACCTGCGTGCAGCTCTAGGACCAGATCTAAACTATAAGGGAACTATAGGGAAGGTCGATGCGTCGCTCGATCCTAGATATTTCTACCTTAATGTAGTGGAGGAGATAGCCACATCCTGACATCCGTTACATTTGCAATTTAAACACATTTTTTTAATCCCTTGAAAGTTTTACAATTTTTTCAAGTCTTTTAAATCCTCGAAAGCGCTTTAAATTGTTTGAAATGAATTAAATTTTTTAAAATATTGTAGAATAATTCTATTAAAAATGATATGAAATTGTCGTGAATTCTTTAAAATCATTTAAAATTCTTTAAATTTTTATGTTGATTTATGAAATTGTCTTGAATTGACTTGAATTTTCTTCAATTCACGTAGAATTAGTTTTAATTGATTGAAAACTTTGATGAATTTACTTGAAGTTTTACTAAAAAGTTTACTAAGAAGTTTAAAAAATCTTTCGATTTCTTTAGAATTCTTTTATGGTAAATACTTTTGAATTCCCTTGAAATTTGCGAAAATTGAAATATTTAGTTTAAAATTCATATTATTTTATTGAAAAGAATCCCAGTTTTAGGATATTTTGGGATTATTCTGCGTATATTTGTAAAAATAATTTACATAAAAACTACAACAGTAGCAGGTATTTAATTTTTATTTTAAAATACAAGGTATACATACCTTATATGTGCAACAAAAATGTATCCGGCTATGCACCCTACTTTTTTTCACATAGGGTCTGTAAGGCCTGAAATCAACATAGGAAATTTCGATAATGAATTTCTTATGCAGGAACGAATTAATCCAATTAGTGTAGTGCAGATCAATTTAGTGTTCCAATTTTTAAGATAAGATTGGCAAAGTTCATGCGGCTGTTTTACATAACAGTAATTTTTGCATTTGCAGTGTAGTAAAAAATGATGACTTCCTCAATTTCGGACACATCACGTGATAGGTATCTCGTAAAAGAATGATCGGCGCCGATGAGGACTGAGATTCGTCTTAATATTTTGAAGGCACGTAACATCTGCTAGTTATTCCGTGGACACGCGGGCATCCGAAACGGAAAGCAGCCACGCAGATGACGCAACGCATATATCTATCGTGTAAACATATTGGTGCTTTAATTATACTCAGCTGCTAAAGTTGCTTCCACGTTTCGCTTTGCGAAAATTCTAATCTGCTTTTTTTTTTTTTTATCATTTTGAAGATTGGTTGTAAAATTGTAGCTTATTACTACGTAACCAATTTTCACCAAAAAAAAGTGGTAGAGGTCATTTCTCATTTATATTAATAGGATTTTAACCCAAGATAGTCACTTGTTGATGCATCAAAAAACAACAACAAAAACAAATTTTTCGTAAAAAAAAAGCAACACTTTTCGATTTTTTAAGGCAATTTTTTAAACATATTTAATATAAAAAATATACTCAATTTTTGCATAATTTGATTGAAAAGGGTTTAAAATAAATTGAAAATTTTTTTTATACCCCTGCTGTGACTATTGCGTAATTCCGATCAGGTGTGACTATCTTGGGTTAATGAACAAATGTTAATTATCTACGTTGAGATTACAATGTTGCATCTTAAAATAAACCCTTACGATTTTCAGCATGTATTATTTCGTGTATTCCCTGATTTTCTAATTTTATCCTGGCAGTTCTTGTCTTTCATGCATCCTTCCAGATGTTTTCCCTACAATGTTTGACATGAAATGAGCTGTAGTTGAAATTAGGATACAATTTTGAGTAAAATATAATGCACGGAATGACTTTGATGAGAGGATATCCTAAATTTGAATACTATTATATACATGTGTTGATATTTATATTATACTTTAGTCTGAACACATGTGCCATAGGACATTGAAACATTGTCATAATGTTTTATGATTTAGAAACGGAACTAGGCTGAGGCTTAGACGATTTTACCAACTAAATGGATTCACGGTGTACTTCGCTAATTGATTTTACATGCTGGAAATCGGGTCGTTTGCGCTCACTCGACTTTACATAATGTATTATCTATTCTCGAAAGTGAAAAACATATAAATTAAATGCTATTCTCGAGTAATCCTCTTATTTCTTAGTGGAAACTATACATCTCAAAGTATCTTTAAACTAAGAATATTTCTATTCAATCTGATGTCTTGCCAGTAATTGAAAAAAAAAATATAAATTGTTCACTGTCGAGGCTTTTCTATATTTACGTTTTCCTTCCTACGAGTTTTTTTACATTTTAAACTAGCAGAAATTTACCTGGTGTTGTCCGGGATTTTAAGAGATGGCAAGAGCTTTTAAGACTTTTTTACAGAAGATTTAAATGATTTGAAAGAATTTGAAGGATCACTTAAATTCGTTCGAAATGAAATAATTTTGAAACAATTTTAAATCACTTAAAATTCTTGAAATTCTGAAGACAAAATGACGCTCTGCAAAATTTTGTTTCAATGATTCAAAGATGTGAACGCCTATTCGGAACATATATAAGCATTCAACTTTATATATATTTATATATTATAGATAGATACAAAATGAAAGATTCACAATCTTGTATAAAAAGAAAGCATTTTGAAAATAATAACATGAGACATAAATTTCAATTTTGTACAAACAGGATGCACCAATTTACTCTTGAGGAAGTAACTTTTCTCGTGTCTGTCATCTCGTCTATATGTTCTCTGGGGAATCCACGGGTAAAGCGGCCTTGGCCAGAAGACGACACTTCTATAAATGCTCCCCAAATTGTCTGCTTTGCGATTAAATTTATTCTATGCACAACGCTATAACAACGATAAATATAGATCTTCGCGTTTCACATACAAATGTGCAAACTCTGCGTGCAGAGCAGTCTTTGACTCCATATCGGACATACTTAAAAATATCAATGATTTTCTAGCCAAGTTTTTATATTAAATATCAGAGAATATTCAGGAACAGTTAATTATTGATTAATGAGTTGAATTAATGAATTGGAAAATTTATTCTTCATAATTACATGCAAATGAAGGAGGTGAATTTTCAGGTAGAATAAAGCGGAAACGCGGCAGAGCACAAGAGTCGATAGTTATTACTGAATGATAACGTAGCTAATTTTGTCTTGGCACAGAGTGGAAAGTCCGTTGCCATGCTAAAAACGTGGACATTTTTTACACAAAACTATATGTATGATACGCAAATGTTCACTAACAAACAGCAGATGATGTTTTATGTTTGAAGAGCGTTAAAACATTGCTTGTTTCGTGCTTTCTCTCAAGTATTTTGACAAAAGATCAAAAAAGCTTTTAGCCGCGAAAGATATTTGCAGTTGTTAAATGAAACAGAGCAAGCATAATAATATCCAGAACTAGGTTTCTTATTATATTATTGTTGTGAAAATAATATGGTACAGTAAATATTGATGCGATAATTTATCGAAAAAACCTAATGATGATATTTTCTAGTACTATGGTCTTTTAAGTTCCGGTAAGTAGTTTTCTAGAGGAATGGTCTTATTTGACAGAATGACATTCAAAGAAAAATATTATCTTTCGAGTAAGAGTTGTTGAAAATTATAAGAACAACGACCTATATTTCCTAGAATGAAAATTCGAGAAAATATTGAAAGAGATATTTTAAAATTGAGCTTCCAGCTCCATCTGTAGTGAACTGAATTAAAGCTTGATGATGAAAGCTCGAAAGCTCTCATGATAGTTTCAGTAACTGTCGCCATCTGCAACGATTCATTGAAAGCATATGACGTTAATAATAATCTCAGACCACCCCCGCAGCGGGATATTCAAAGTGGTCGACCAGTCACAGAATAATCAATTTAGTTCAACGTCTTTGCTTTCGTATATAATTTTAAATTCATTGTTCGATAAATCTTTATTAAAATATACCATATATATAAATAATAGAATATAAATATATACAATGAAATGTTGAAAAACAGGAGTATGTTATGAAAATTATGAAACAGTAAAACGCATGATAAAGTACTGACAAAAAAGAAAGCACAAAACAAGAAGAGAATTTTTATATAAATTTGCAAGAATTAGAATAAAGCGAAGATACGGTATTGCAGGCCTTACAGTCCGGTCCCTATATCCACTATTTTCTCCTATAAATTTGTTCAATATTGATAAAGTTGAATCATCTGGAAAATTATTGATATCGGTATGGCAAGTTAATTCGGAGTCATAATAAGAAACCACAAAAACTGGTTTTTTTTTCTTTTTGTTCCTCAAAATTGCAAAAATTAAAAAACAATCAATAATAATTCTTATAAAAAGATACCCTTTGAGCTTAAAAAATATAAAATGTGGTTCTGACCTGGAAAACTGAAAAGAACCCCATAAGCCTCCCCATACCAATGAAGATTAAAAAAATGGTCCTGGATTCATTATTTGCAATATTTGATTACTTAACTAATTTTTTTTTCTGGAAACCAAAATCCTTTTATAAAAGAGAGGTATTTATTATGTTGAAACAAGTGGTTTAACACATTTTTAAAGAATTTCAAAATAATTCACAGGAGTTTCAAGCTAGCTCTTAGAGTAATTAAACATTTTTCTTAAGTTTTCAAGGGATATATTAAATGACATGAAATATTTTTAAAAGATTTCCAAAAAATTTCATGTCATTCGAATTTAAAAGGATTTCAAGATATTTTACAATATTTCAAGAGAACTTAAAGCGATTTAAATCGATTTAAAGTAAATTTAAGGAATCTTACAAGAATTTCAAAAGAATTCAGGGAAGTTTTAAGAGTTTGAAGTGATTCAACGCTTTTTAAAAGTTTTTCAAGGGATTTTATATTATATTCAAGGATTTTAAAGGATTTTTAAAAAGTATCAAGTTATTTTAAAGAATTTAATAAGAGGGTTTCCAGAGATTATATAAGTGATTCTAGGAAATTTAAGAGGATTTCATGTGATTTTAATTAATTTAAAACGATTTCAATATAGACTTCAAGTGTTGTTCAAGAATTTTAATTTTCCAAGACACCTTAAAGGATTTTAAGAAATTTTAAAGAATTTGAAGAGATTTCAAGTGATAATAAAGAGTTTTTAAGGAATTTCAAAAAAAATTTTAATGTTTCAAGATTCTGAAGAAATTTGAAAACACGTAAAGAATCCTATGTAATCCTTTGAAGTCTCTTTAATTTCTAGTTATTTAAAATATATAAATATTGTATATAAATATAACCATTTTTTATATTTTCATAAATAATTAAGTGTGAAAAGTTCGGAATTCCCTATTTTTACTCGCGATGTTTGGTTTTGACGCGGGAAAGTCTTCTTTGGTCCGTTTTTACTATCATCAATACCTCAGTAAGAATACCAATGTAAGATTATTATTAATGAGATATTACTACTATATTATTGAGTCATAAATGTCTATATAATTGTATCAAAAATCTATGTTAAACAGGGCTAAATGGGGTTAAGTGGGGAACTTTATGCAAGGGTATTTTAGTTTAATTACATTATTTTAAGTTGGGAATTATATAGGGTGGTATTAGAATAATTTGTGGAATTTACAATGAAATTAGTGAGCTTAATCGTATCTTTTGAAGGACACATCTGAGTCTGAAATAAACAAGTGTGACACAATAAGTGACTATTAACGCGCACATCATCGTGAGCTCCCACGAGTTATTAATTATGTACCACGTGTCGGCTATGATTCTTTGAGTTACATGCATATGCAATAAAATGTCAACGAATGGGGCATGGATTCACTTCTAAGTTCTGGATCACTTGGACGTAAACTCTGATGAAATGAAGTTTACTCTCGCGTTTAAACCAAAATACTATATTACTTCCGCGAGATTCTATCGTAGCATGCCAGTTCATAAAGTCCCGCCAAGGACTGTATCAAGTTCAAGCCAAAAGTAATACGTGAGTATGCTCAACGGAAGCATAAAATTTAATTGAGCAAGAGCAACATACGTTCCTGTAGGTCACAGATATAAAATCCAATTTTCCTGTATAGATACATTTTTGTGGATGCTTTTATTTTAACTTTTCTCTGTCTTTGGCAATACCTAAATTGTTTATAAAATCGTTTTGTTTTCATTTAGAGAAAAATGGATACTCAACCTTAATATCTTGGATTTGATTCGTTCTAAATATGTTTTAGAGCTCTGAAAAATAAGGTAGTCGTATTTTTTTTATTCGTGTCCAAATTAATCATTTATAGAAGGCAGGGTAAACATTGTTTAAACTTAAATTATGTTAGTAAATTGCAGTGACATATTTATTTTCCAATGATTAATGAAGTGATATAACGAAAATACAAAACTTTAAACCTTTTTACACTCCGCTTCAGATTTAAAAAGGGGAAACTCCCTTAATTAAAATTTTTATTTCCTTAACCATTTTTAACAGTTTCTGTTTAATGGTCATAGTGGAAATTACCTTCAGGACAGAAAACATTGTGATAATAGAAAATATCGCAGTCTACTTGCATGAGGTACCCATGACCCCCATTCTAATTCAAAGGGGGTAAACCATCCTCAAATCATGTTTCACATTCATGAAGAATTTTAAGTGTTGCAAATAAATTATTATGTTATACGAAATTGGACAGTTTATTTGATTTATTTTCTATAATAATATATGAATGTGAAACATGGTTTGAGGGTGGTTTACCCCCTTTGAATTAGAATGGGGGTGCCTCATGCAGGTAGAATGCGATATTTTCCATTGTTACATGTCCTGAAGATAATTTCCACTATGACCACTAACATAATTTAAGTTTAAATAATGTTTACTCTGCCTTTTAATTAATTAATTTCACTGAAAATTATATTTCTCAAGTAATCACTCGGAAACTTTGAAGGGTGATTTCATCCCCCAAATATGAAGTTGGGCACGTATAAAAAAATACGTGTACTTTATTTTTCAATTCTCTAAAACATCTGAATATTCAGCCTAAATATCTCAGATACTCAAATAGGTGATCATTGGTCACCATTGCTCCCTATAACCCCTATTGATCTCTATTATTAAGCTGAGGTCCCTAATATCCCTTATTTTCAAGATTTAGTCCCTAAAGTACACTCTTTTCATACAATAGTGTAAAATTTTCTTTAAATTTATACAAAAATCGACAGATATTACAAGCTTTACAGTCTTCTTCCATGCCCCCATTATCCCCTTTTTTAAGGATTCCTCTTTTTTCCGGAATTTTTTTACCTTTTAAAATCAATTAAAATTTCTTGAAATCTTTTTATCCCTACTAAACTTTCTTCAAAATTCTATAAATCTCTTTAAATCTCTTTATATTCTTTTAAATCCTTTATAGCGCTTTAAATTGTCTGAAATGAATCAAAATCTTTATAACTATCCTGAAATAATTTTATTAAAAATATATTAAAATCTTATGAAACCTCTTACAATCTCGTGAAATCCTTTAAAGTCTCTTCGAAATCTCTTCAAATTCTTGCTAATGGCAAGTTTTTAAATTCATGTTGATATGAAATTGTTTTGAATTCTATATATGAATTTTTCTGAATTCGACCAAAATTTGCTTAAATTCTGCTTGAATTTACTTAAATTTTCATCAATTCACGTAGAATTATTTTGAATTGACCTGAATTTTTTATGAGTTTATCTGAACTTTCACTGAATTCACCTCCAATTTGATTAAATCTGTCCTTATTGGTTTAAAAAATATTGTTATATTTCTTTAGAATTCTTTTCAATTCACTTGAATTTCTTTACATTTCTCGAAATTTGAAATATTTAGTTTAAAATGCATTTTTTTATGGAAAAGAATCCCAGCTTTGAGATATTTTCGGACTATTCTGGATATATATTTTTAAAACTAATTTACATAAAATCCACAACAGCAGGAGATTTTTTTACTCCTAAACATTGCAAAAACTATCTAATTTTTATTTTAATGAAAGGTACCGTTTGAGCTTAAAAAAAGTATAGGTATAATAACCCTATGGACTGTAATATAAAAAAAAGTTCTACCCGGCAAAATAAATTCAGTTTCATGCAATTTCTTTTCTCTCCACTCCACTCATATTCTCTTATATCTCTTATATCTTATATGATGGATGTCTGACTAAACGTGTCTCTTCCACTGAAACGCTGAAGAGTTGTTTCTGCACAGTTGATACTCGACACAATCAGACGACTTGCTTACGCTCAACGAGCTTTCTCCGCTTCGTGAAGAAGACGGAGCTGGAGGTGACTGATTGTGAGTGTTGATCTATAGAAGAATTTCGCATTCGTTGAAGAGTGTCTAAAATAAATCCTGCAAGTTAAAGAGTGAAAAAGGGCGAGGATATGAAACTTCCTTTTAAAATAAATAAGTATACTTTTTGTGGTTATACAGTTAGCCAATGATCAAACCATGATGAACCATATTAGACTCCATCTTAAACTTTCTTTCCCTTCAATCAATTGCAGATCTTTTCTATTTCTCCCGAGGAACCGTTCATTTTTCAGTGCAAAGTCTTACATAAACGTAATGCCAGCTGTGCCAAATATTATTTCTGCGTTCGCAAACAAACGGTGTTTCGCGTGGCGATATGCGCTCCCTTGCTATCGTTTCTTTGATGCGTTCACATTGCAGCTATAACCAAGATGTAGATGCATTTACTATACTATTGGTAAGATTTAAACGAGGTCGAAACTTACGTTCTTCAAGCCCTGATCTACTTTATCAGATCTGATGACTTTTCCACGAATTCAAAATCGATTTGACAAGGCTTCAGCATAAGTCATTTTTAATTAGCGTTTTGGAAGGAGTTGGCGACAGATTAGAGAATTTTAAGTCAGCGCGGCAGTGTTGACAATAACA
>JAUESI010000018.1:8144736-8163014 GCA_032275145.1 Synergus laeviventris | reverse complement strand
AAATCTCATATACAAGATTTGAAACCCTTCGTTCCACCTCTCCATGATTCATAATTAAATTATAGAGACCCAATGGAGATCCAACAAGACCCTTTCCGTCATCTGGAACCCTTTAGAGACCTGATGACGTATATCCTAAAGGAAAGGCCAGGTTTCATTCAGGCCTTCACTGAAACTTGCAAAGAAGTAAAAGAGGCACTCGAGGTACCAGCGACAGCCGTCCTGTACGAATTGCCTACAGATGAGGAGCTCAAAAAGGATGCGATCCTCAGATTTGGCCTGGTCGAGCCAGAGACACCATCAGCGGGGACTTCTTCCTGTCCGAAAACCGTTAGGAGTGTTTTAACACAAACTTGTTTTAAAGACAGGAAGAGGAAGCTGACCACGCCCACTTTGATCGACACCTCCACCCAAACTAACAGAGTTTTTAGAGTCTGTTCGACAATAATATTGATCTGACGCAGGCCTTATAGACCGGTCCCTATATCTCCTATTGACCCCTACGGCATATATTGTTCAGCTGAGATCCCTATATAATGTCCCCTATTTTCAAGATTTCGTCCCCAATGTATTATACCATATTTTCAGTCAATAGTTTTAAATTTTCATTACATTTACACAAATTAAATCGACATTTTCCTCATTTTCCCCTTTTTAAGGATTCCTCTTTTTTCCCTGTTTTCAAAAAAATTTCCATTTTCCCAATTTCCTTGGGGAATTTGTTAACTTTTCATTTTTCTTCAATTGGTAAAGTTGAATCATTTATCCAGTTTGACAAAACTCTTCAGGATAGCTAAAATAATAGGAAATTCAATCTTTTAAAACTGAAAATATTTTAGTTGCAAATTCAACTACAAATTCATTTCATTCATCACAATTCGTTTCGTATTCACCTTTTTTTCATCTATATTTCATCTATTTCACCTATTCTTGGGAATTTGTTACCGTCTTATTTTTGTTCAATTGGTAAAGTTGAATCATCTGAAAAATTATTTACATTGCGGACAACTAAAATAATAGGAAATTCAATCTTTTTATTTGATATTTACAATTTAAAAAATTTTTTTGAAATACTTAAAAAGAAAATCTTTAAAACCCTTTCAAATTCCTTCGCATTACTTAAAATCACTTGAAATCTCTTGAAATATATTTTTAATCCTGTAAAATTTCTTCAACATTCCTAAACTCTCCTGAATTATTTTTAAATTCCCTCAAATTCTTTTCAATTATTTGATATTATATTTATTTAAAATTGCATAATTAAATCTTTAAAAATATCGTGAAATAATTTTATTAAAAAATTCAGTAAATCAAATCTTTCAAATCTCTCCGAAATCTCTTCAAATTGTATAAAATTTTTAAATTTCAAGTCCTTAAAATTCCTTAAAATCACTGGAAATCTCTCGAAATACCTTGACATTTTTTTAAATCAATAAAAATTTTTTTGAATCTTTTCAAATATCTTGTAATCCCTAGAATTCCCTTGAAATTCTTTAAAATCATTAAAAATATCTGAAAATCTTGTTAATTGCAAAAGAAGTCTATTTAAAATCGTTTAAAATTCTTTAATTTCATGTTGATATATGAAATTGTTTTGAACTCTTTATGAATTCTCGCCCAAAATTGTCTTAAATTCCTCTTGAATTCACGTAGACTTATTTTGAATTGATCTTTAATTTTGATGAATTTACCTAAATTTTTACTAAATTCAATTGAATTATTTAGTTTAAAATCCATTCTTTTATTGAAAAGAATCCTAGTTTTGGGATATTTTGGGATTATTCTAGGTATTTGTAAAATTATTTTACATGCAATGGTTATTTTAAAAAAAGGTACCCTTGAGCTTAAAAAAGTACCCTGTGAAAAAGTATTCTATATGCACCATACTTTTTTTCTCATAGGGACTGCATGACCCAGGCCTGATGCGATGTGAAGAAATACTTCACATAAATCAGCCTTGTTTTACTGATTTTGTGGCATTTTTGGTTTTAGAAATGTTCTTTTTCATTCAGTTTCCGTATAGGATTGATATTCAATAATCCAACTTTTAGAAAAATATTTGTAAATTCATAGAACAGAGAAGTAATACAATTTCTCTGAATTCATCCTCCAAGTTTGAAGTTACAAGTTTGAGTTAATAATTATGGTATAAATTTCTTGAGAACAATACAGTTCTTCTTTGAAAGCACGATTTGATGTGGAACAGAAATAGCGATCGGGATCGCAACTGCCATTGCTCTTCGGTCGATGTACGTTACGCTTTCGTTGTATGCAACCGCACTGTTTTCAACTGTTTTTTTTTCAACTGAGTTCACGTTCGTCTTATTTACACGGAATCTTAAGTTCGACCGTTTATCGTCCTTTACACCGCGTCTATAAATCTCCCACATCAAAGAATTTTCCTCTAATATTCTCTCTCTCGATTTCGAGAGTACTGGCATTCGCGAAGCTTCACAAAATTTTCACTAATGACAACAGGTGCAATTTACAAAAGCGAAAATATTACGAGTTGATAATATTTCTCTATGTTAAATGGGACATTTAAAAACAACATTTTATTCAATTAGAATTGAAAATTGAAAATCCTGACATTTTATGTTGTTTTTTTAAGATCCCTTGGAATACTTAAAACTATTTTTTTTTTAATTAATTAAAAATCTGTAAATCATTTTGAATTTTTTTTAAATTCTTCAAAACTATTATATTGGAAATTATAATAGTCATTTGAGCCCTGATCCTATATATTTTCCCATCTCTAAATTTTTTTCAGGGTTCTCAACATTTTTAAATATTACCATTTTAAGGTTTTAAGTGTTACAATAGAATTTCAAGCGATGGAAAAGGGTATATTGTAAATTAATACTTAAAAAAATTTTAATTAGCTTTTTGGGGTTTTATTATTTCTCGGGAAACATATAGAGAACCTTAAATTACATAATAAAAATATATAATTTACATTTAATGTATACTTGATTGTGTCATGTAAGTAGAATTAATAATAGTACAAAAAAAGCTAATTTCAATTTCTTTTAATATTAATTTACAATATGCCTTCTTCCATCGCTTAAAATTTTATTTTAAGTCTTAAAATGGTAATATTTTACAATTTTCGAACCACTTAAAAAAATTAGGAGATAGGAAACTCTATGTAGGAAATTATACAGGAAACTATATAGGATCCAGGCTCAAATTACTATATAGTTTCCCATATAGCTTCCTATATAGTTTCCTATGTAGTTTCCTACATGGGATTTTTCAATAGGGAATCACTTGATATCTTTAAAATTTTGTGAATAGGTTTTAAAATCCTTTGAAATTATTTAGGGACATGTGTTACTTACTATATATACATATATGAACTTTAGGCAACCCGGTAACTTTAGGTAATGAACGTGAATATGAACCGTTTGTGCACTATTATTTTTTTGAAAAAGTGAAAATGTTGAAAAAAACCGACTCTATTTAAATCTGCTCATTTGGTAATTACCACATTTAAAATCAGTTGTCAGCTTTGATCTAAAATATCTCAGACGGCGAATACAAATTCAACCAATAGTTGAAGAGAGAATGTGCCTTCAGATTTCTAGATGGCGAATGTCTATATTTTCGATATAATCGCAACCTCTTTTTTTATGATAGGGATTTCGTAAGCCAACATGGAAAATTCCTGATCTTCATATATTTTATCCTGACTTACACTGAATACATCCAATAAAATATTTTTTTCCATCGAGAGAGATTTTTCTACTAAAAAGAATGATTTTTTCATCTCAAAAATATTTCTAGAAACAAGGAATTTCTTTGACTCAAGTAATATTTTTTTCCTGTGTTTGTCTATTTTAATGCAAACCCTCTCCTAAGTGTTTTGTATCCAACATCTTGAATCCTCTCTCTCTCTCTCTCTCTCTCTCTTCTTTTCTGAAAAAAATGCCTGTGGAATTATACTCTCAAAATTGGCAGAACTATCAATAAATTGTTCAATTTAATCGGTTGGTCTGCTATATCATTAGTGACTTTAACGTCGTGTCTTCTCATGACGGTGGAAACTAGGGGAAAAAATGAGTCGAAAGTCTCTCTAAGTTTAAGTACTGGATTGAAGACAACGGTTGCATTGATAGGTACCCACGAAGCGCAACTTCGAGGAAATGCATCGTGTTATACGTGCCTCTTTGCTTCTTTGCACATCGTCGTCTCATCTTCGTCCTAATATTACACTCGTGTTCCTTCGTATTTCTGGAATTGGATCGGTGGAGACGAGACGCCGGTATACGCCTCGAGGGTGACGTGCTTCTCCCAACTTCAGTCTCGCGAGATCCACCTCACATCTCGCACATTCGAAACGAAAACGAATTCGGACGTGTTGTGTGCACCGGATAAAGCCTCATCGAGAAAAACAGATCTTGATTTATTCATTTGAAAACATATGTCTTAAACACTACTTTTTTTTAAATTCCCCTTCAAACTAGCTTGTAAGTCTTCGTCGAGGCATCCATTCAACTTCAATCGATCAATTCCTCTCTGCAACCTTGTTGGAAGACTTGATAAATTACTGTATAGAAATGAGAAGAATAATCTTGTCTGATGATATTTCTGAATTATTAATGCATTAGTCTCGCTACTATCTATCTCATCCCTCTTTATCCTCCTTCATTTTTAAATTTTTATTTGGCCAATTTTTACGTAACTTTCCCTGCACTCGGTTTATCTTCAATTTCCATTCATTTCCAATAATCTGTTTCTCTCGATGCACAGGAAAGGGACTTGCCTATGTATTCAAGATTACGGGGAAAATATTCAAATACAATATTCACTGACCGGAAAACATATCTTTGGATTTTACCCTCTTGGATTGAAGTCCGTTGCAGTTTCTTCTACCTCGGCGATAATTATCGTCGAGATGGACGGTGACGACGACGAGGTCAAAACAACGAGTCGGGCGTTTGACTTTATGCGCTTTTTGGAATAACGAAACTTCACAAGCACCAGCAAGAAAAGAAAATCCGTACTTTTTAAAAAATATTTTGGAAAAAAGTCGTCTTCGCTTCAAGGATCTCAACTACATGCGTCTCGTTATAAATAAACGTTGGTGAGACACGATTCACCCGAGCATTCCTCAAAGAAGAATTTCTCACCGCAAAGTCGAGCGGCGCGTGTGCAGTTTAATTCTTGGACATTTTTTTTTTTTTTTTTATTTGGATTGATTAAGGCAAAGTGTGATTTAAGTGAGTGTCATCTTGATCGAAGAGAAAATGGCGACCACGGAGGTTTTCCAAGACTGGGAGTCGCCCCATGATATCACGTCAATGACGAGAAAAACCACGAGGAAGACAACTACGACTACTACAAAAAGACGATATGACCCAAACGCGAGTAATGAGGAAAACAGAAACGATGAAAAATGGGATGACGATAAGAGAAGCGATGGGGTGAGGACACTTTTTGCGATTTATATAGAAAAAATTAGAGGGATTTATGGAAGAAGTTGATTTAGGACACGTGAATATCATTAAAAATACAAATTTAATGCAAAATATAGAAGCTGTTGATGGACGTTTGAGATGGTTCTAGATATTTTTTTGCTCCCGACAACGTATTTTGTGCAATCTCATGATTCATCGACTCGTATAGTCTGCTCTCAAAAGCGGAGGTTGAATTACGTAGTTTCCAATTTATTTGCCGTGCCAAAAGTTTTTCTCTCGAAATCAGCCTTTTCGTGTCGTATATATACACTATCTTCGACTATTTGCACCTCGTTGGCTCGAGAATCCCCTCTTTTATATGTAGAAGAAAATGCATTGTCGAGCGATTATTGTAACTATCCTGTTAACGAGAGTCATTGCTTATAGGCAACAAACTTTTTAACAGCAATTGTCATAATGCCGGTAAACGGTAAAAAATTAATTAAAGTAGCTCTTCAGTATTTTGAGAATCATCAGAATGATGTTCTTTTCAGTTGACTAATTACTTGAAAGGGAAAAACAATTGAATTATTTCGGGATAAATGATCTAATGGTGCGTTTGATAAGTTTGTTTATTTTTAACCATCTTGTCAAGAAAACATTACATTCAGTTCAACAGCACTTCATTCAATAGAACATAGTCTTGAACGAAGTATTTTGTTGAAGGAGAAATCGTATCAGTCCCAACCAAATATTCATCTATGACGACCCTGGAGTATATTTCTGGCAACACGTGTGGTGGAAAATTGAAATGCTGGTTCTTTCGGTTTTTAGCATTTCTGGTTAAATCAAGCATACATTTATACATCAAAAAGTTTTTAATTAACAATACTTGATCAAAATAAAAACTGTACGGAAGCGTATTATTCTAGAAAAAATAATATTTAACATAAATTTCATGTAAATGATAATTTTTGTATAAAGTAAGTACAGAATGATTGAACACTTAATTCTTTCGACGGTTCATTTTGACTTTATTTCAAAATACTATTGCATTATATTTATTTAAAGATTTAAACAAATCATACTTCAAGAGTAGATAATAATGTAGAATTGTATTGTATTTTTTTGTATTTATATGCTGGGGAAGTTGCGGAGATAATTGAAGGGACACCGAACTGAGAAACCATATAGTGGTTTCCTGTGAGAGGTATTAGCGACAGTATTTATTAGTTTCTGGTTTAAAAATTACATAAATTCTATTGGATTACACCACAAGGGAAATGAACAAAATGTGGATCAGAGATCTAAATGTGAATATTTAATCTTGCATTATTCATGCACTACTGATTCATATTTCGAGCCCTTTTGGTTCATTGGTTCATTTACTTTAATATAATATAAAATTAGAAAACTTGCAAAAATGTTTTTAATTTATAAATTTATAAAAAAGAAAATTGAAAAATTGATAAATGCACCAAAATCAAATCGCAAAGGCAATTTTCGAAGCGTCACTTTTGCGTTTTTTAAATAATATTTTTGCAGCTGATTTTAATAAATCTTTGATACATCCTTGAGCCTTTTGTTGTTAAAAATACACTTTGAAGAAATTGGCAAGTCCAAGAAATCAAAAACAAAAAAATTAGCTATATAATATTTACATTTGTGTCTTTTTGATCGCGTGTTACAAAAATTTTCATGCCACAACGTAGCGGAAAGTTTCAATAAATTTGTCATGATTCTTGGCAAGTTCAATTCACATGAATTGAGAAAAATGAAGCTAGACGATAAGCTTTTTTTATGAGGAGTGGAACGAAGAGTTACTTCGTTACTTACATAAAACTCGAAAAGTTGTGCCAAGAATATTCCAATTCTTCCGCGCCATGATCAATCTTCTATTTATCTGATCTGACGTTCGACATGCGCAACATTTGCAACATTTGCCGTACACAAGTCAAGTTCATTGCCGTATCTAATTAACCATTCGCTCTGCTCGAAAGATTCTCGCAAATGTGTTTGGATGTGGAACTGTTCTTTTAGTTCCAAGTCGTCTCTTTGCTTAGTGCGACTACTTTATTTGAATGTACTTTTTGAAATGCTTTGAAAACGTACATATTTTGGAGGAAATTAATGTAGGTATACTTCTTGAATGACTGACAGCAATTAATGACATTCGTCTCCTGCCATCTGGCACCACGTCAGAGGTAAAGTCGTAGTAGGTGAAGATTTCCGGTAAAGACGTTTCTTCAATGTCGAAGATAGTATCAAAACAAAATTCCGCAGGTGAAATTATCTGAGGATCTTTGTGTCGCCTTATTATTGAAGAGACAAAGAATGAAAATTTGGTATAATTTGTCATTGTAAATTTGAATGTTAAGAACCACTGAAGTTCCTTGCTAGTTGAAAACGATCAAATATTCTATGGAGATTTTATTTTTGGAAAATGTTGATATTCATTTCTTCAAGTAAGTTCAGTATTGGTTGAGTGAAGCACTTTCTTAAGTTGGAGAGGTGCAATGGAAAAGCCGTCAAATTCAGTTTTATCAGAATTTGAAAGTAAAGCTATATTTATACATAACAAAGATTACTTTGAGTAAACTACTCCAAATATTTTCTTAGTACTTTCTTTGCGCAAAATGTTACTTTAAATTTTGACGTAAATCAGACGTAACTGATGCATTTTTTGGCAGAAACGGAAACCTTCGTGGTCTTTTGATTATAATGCACCCAAATAAAATAAAATCAACGCCAAAAATCTTGAGAGAAACGTCGATCGTGAAACAAAAAGAATGAACAGTAGATTCAAAGCGTGATTCAGTCATATATCAATTTCGCAGCGCCTTTTGAAATAACATCAGTCGTTGAAAGGTGCTGCCAGTTTCTGAATTTCTCAGTCAATATGTTCTTACATAAATTTTGTTGTACCTAATCTCTCTCCTAAAATTTATTTTTATTTGCCACTTGCTAGTATGTTTATTTTCTAATATTGCAAACTTTCTTCATTTACTGACACTTTTCTTCTATGTATACTTGAGTTGACATAAGAAAATTACATATCTGAAAAAACACTTGTGGATTGGGGATATTTTAAAGTTGAAATTATTTTGGCTATCACTGGATTAAATATTTTTACTCTCAAGGTCAGTAGAGCCCTATAAATACTGTGATGAATCGAACAGGCAAATCCGGAACAACTGAATTTTCGTTCGTATTTTTATTCATGAAATATTCTGCGATTTGTGTCAGAAGAGTTAGGTCGACACGTGATTTATAACTCAATCAATCACTCCTTGAAAAATAAGGAATAAATTCTTTGAACTTTTTTTTTTAATAATTTAAGAATAAAAAATTTTACAACTTCAAGAAATTATTAGTTATTGAAGCTGAGTTATTACAATTAATAAATTTCTCATTAGATGAAATTATAACAATTTCAAAAATAGAAGTGAAGTATTAAGTGATAGGCTGAACATATGTTCAACACTTGCAGATGTATAGTTAAAGGAAAAGTCATTATAGGGTCGGTTACACTAAAGATTCAGAAGCCGCTATAGGCGTGCCTTTTGCTGATATAGGTTGAGTGTCGCATAAATAATTCAACATGTCAATCATCTCTAAGTTTAGCAGAAACTAAAAGCCGATTTTACAAACCATTGTTTGACTGTTGCTAGCCTGCGGTTTTATACATTATTTCACATTATTTGTCCTTTAGCATAAAAGTGAAAAAAATAATTAATTCATAGCAAAATTTCTACTATACACAACTTTATTGAAAATTAATTTATTATTATGCAAGTTAACATAACTTGCATAAGAATCTTTATACTACAGAATTTTATTACTGAAAAAAATGTTGTTACTACAAAATATACTCTTGTTTGTAAATACGCCATTTCTTTAAATTTATTGGTTACCACAATAATTTTTTTGGCTGTGATATCCAATACATTTTTAGTTTAAATGTTGCGATTCGGGAATTTAATTTTTTGGGATATTTTTTATTTTTATAAGTCGTAAATTAGGATAGGATGTTTAAACCGGTCCTCTGTAAGAGTTCTGAAGTTATTAGCCGTAAATAAATATAATTAAAAAGAATACATTATTACATCTAATATTTATTTTTATATCTATAATTTAGGGTTTTATTTTCTAAAATTCTAACCTCATAAGCAAATCTGAATATTCTATTACTCTCGCACTTCATGCCGGATTATTATTCTTTTGTGCAAATTTATATATATATTCCAGCACATTGCAACATTGGATTTAAAATTGGTTTTTACAAATTTTTCACAGCTTAGGAAAAGCACATAAAATGAAGAAAGTGACAAATTGCAGTCGACACTTGCAAGCGATAAATAATGTCCCTTGGCCTAAGTGTGACGGTGGATAAAGATTTTGACAGACATGAAATAAGTGATTGGTTACTGCACTAAGATAAGATCTTGGCGGGCTTTTGTATAAACAAACTCAACTATAAGTTTTGTAGAATACGCGGAAATAAATGCGCAGAGAGGAAATTTCAGAATGATTTACATCTTCAACCCATTTCACCGAGCTGCTATATCTAGTTTAATTTTTATACTCGTACTTATTTAATGTTTTCTATTAAAGTATCTTGCATTAAGAATCTAATGATTTGCAAGCAGCATTTTTTTTCTACGAGTGATAGTTTCCAAGAAAATTAGAGATACGTCGATGTTCATATAAAAATCGTCCATTAACCATGACTCTTCACATTGTGAAGAGAAATTATTCTAAAAGAAAATCATGGTAAAAGGGCAGTGGTAAAGGGAAATGGTAAAAGGAAAGATAAAGGGAAATCTTTAATCAAATTAAAAACTCAAAAATAAAATTTACAAGATAACAAAAAAAAATCTACGTAACACTGATTTTCTCAGAAACTATCACTCGGAGAAAAAAATGCTTTCGACAAGAAATGTATATTTTAATGAGATCTACAACTTTTGTTTGAAACATTAAAAAAAATGTTGCGTATTAGCTGAGATAAAAACAAAAAACCATAATTTTTATGTTTTTCCAACTGTAAATATGTGAGAGAGAGAGAGAGAGAGGGGGGGGGGTGTTCTTAAACAATAAATCCTAAAATTCCAATTATAATTATTGCGTGTGTTATATTATTCGTAATGATCCAAATGATATGGGAAATTATTTCAAATCCAGGTAAAATAAAAATATAAGCTTCAGGATTAATTAATTACTTCAATTTTGAATTAGTCATAAATTCATCTTGAATTCATTTGAATTCTCCTGAGCTTCTATAGTTTCAATTTTTACCTTTTTATATTTTAATAATAGATTGCAAATTGAAATATTTAATTGAAAATATATTTTTATTTATTGAACAGAATTCCAATTTTAGGATATTTTGAGATTAATTTTGGTTATTAGTAAAATTAATTTACATAAAAACTATACAATAGCAGGTTTTTTTTCTTGTTGCTCCTCTCCTATGCACTCTAATTTTTTTCTCATATATAGGAACTGTGAGGTCTGGATTTAGATTCAAGAAGTTATGTACGTTTTCGAAGATTATTCAAAAGAGGAATTTTATGGAAGTCCTGTTTAAAATCACGTAGAAAGGGAATTGAAGACATTTTCGTCATTTCCGGTGATTAAGACAAAGTCGTGCAGGCTTTTGTAAAAGCTGCTCATTTATATTCCAAAACCGTTAATTTTTATCGTGGCGATGGGATAAAAAACACTGTATACAGGTGGATGAACCTTCGCCAAGTGCGTACGTCTTTTCAATCCAAGAACAATGTTATAATGTTATTATGTTATTGTTTTGATCTGTGAAAGGAAGAGAAGTTTAAGGCTATAATTCATTCATACGAACTTTTTAAAACATAAATATATAGTTATTAAATATAAGCATAAAATCATGAAAACTCTTGTTCAATTTATTTTTGCTTCCTTATAGCTCAGAAAAAAGTAAGTTATTGATGCAAAAGTGCGCGTTATTGTTTAATGGTCGTTATTTAAATTCGAATATATGCAGAAGACTACTGATGATGTTTTTATTCACTCTAGGAGATCCTATTTACGGAGTGAGTTCGAAATATATCAAGGCGTAGGTTGGCAAAGGTCAGTTATAGTTGTGACTTTAAAAGTCAGGTCAGAAATAAACGTAATCTACAATTGTATAATTATATGGTAGCAGAATAATACTTTGACAAAGAATTATATAGCTTTAGACAATATAAATTGTAGATTTTTTCCAAAAACTCATACGCATTTATAGGTCGTTAATAGTTGTTAATAACGCGGATGCTAAACCTTCAAGTATCATAGTTAAAATGATTGCATAGATTGCTTTCTTGGTGTCGGTACAAAAATTGAATAAGAAAAGTTATCTTTGATAATAAAAAGTGTTATCATAGAATGGCATTTATTTCTATTTGAGTACATGAGCTTATCGCACTCAACGTGTATGCTAGATTAATATTTAATGAAACACCTTTGTTTGTATCTTTATGATTGCAATTAAAAATTAGTCACGGCAAGTCGTTTTGAGAAAAAAAAAATAAATAATGAAACATCATATTCTTATTTTCTAAATTTACATTAATTTGACTCAATAGCAAAGAGTTGGGAAGAAATACAATTTAACAAGAAGATTTCTATGATTATTTAATAGTCGAATCGTTAGGTCAGAGTTAGGTAATTCATTATTATTATAATTAAGGATTTCTAAATATAAGCGAGCAAGGTAAACTTGATTAAGTATAATGTTATCAATATTTTATATTGTTAAATAAAATCCATAATAATTAGTACAGTTCACAATTCCTGATTCAGAAATTGAATTATGCAGGCTTGATTTGAAATGAAGAATTAAATTAGAATTCTCTGCATAATTGTTAACTCACCTGGCAAACAATTCACTACACGTACCGCGATAGTAATCCCAAGTTGATTCAATTACACATTCAGGATTAAAATAATTGCATTAAACTAACCTGTATCAACGGAAGCGTGAAATTCTACTGATTGTGAGCTTGGCAATGATCTTGATTTGTCGATAATTTTACACCCGATTTTGTGTAATACTGTATATTTTTAGATGCTGTTATCTCATTAATGTTCGTGTATTTTACTTTCCGGGATATTCACGACTTTCGATCCACTCGTCATCAGCTAATAATAGTTTGCAAATACTAGTACTTTGTAGACAATAATTTACTGTAATTCACTTCAATCTGGATAACATATGTTCCAGAATATAGTACACTTATTATGTAATTTGATGCGCTAATTATGAATATGATAGTCAAAATTGACGACTAGTCGATTTTCAAGATGAAACCATGAAAAAACCATTAAAAAATCATGGCTTTTTGCGTTTATCTAAGATAATAGCAAAATTTTTAAAAGTGTTTCAAGGAAAAGTTATAGATTTCATCTAAACACACATTTTTTGTTCCAAGTATTTTTTTTCTACGAGTGATAGTGTCTGAAAAATCAGTGTTACAATGATTTCTATTTCTCATTTTGTAAATTTTATTTTTGAGTTTTCAATATGATTAACGATTTACGATTTACGTTTATCATGTTCCTTTACCATTTCCCTTTCTTTTACTTTTCATTTCATTTACTATTTCCATTTACCATTTCTCTTTACCATTACCTCTTACAATGATTTCTGATTTCTCGTTGCCATTTCCTTTTACCATTCCGTTTATTATATCCCTTTATCATTTCTCTTTACGATATTTCTTTACTGTTTCCCTTTACTATTTCCTTATACCATGATTTCCCTTTATAGGAATTGGTATAATGGGACTTGGTAAAGGGAAACGGAAAAAGAAAATCATAAAAAAGGGAAATGGGAATGGGAAGCCAAAACTAATGGAATAAAAATTGATGTATGACTGATTGATTATTTTGGAAACTGTCACTCGTAGAATAAAATTCGTGCAGCAAGAAATATGTATTTACATGTGATCTACAACGTTTGTTTGAAACATTTTCTTAAATTTTGTATATTAGCTGAGATACACGCAAAAACCATGATTTTTATGATTTATTCATTTTGAAGGAAATCGGAGTTGGACCCTTTTCGGAAGTTTATCCAAAAATCCAAAATACTATTATATAACGTCGCTAATAATTAATATTCTTCTCATATTCTTGTAAAATATTTTCGAAAATATTTTTTTTAGACTAGTATTTTTTCAATGAGATGTTTTGAAAACATCTTAATTAGACTGGACTTTTTTGGAATAGTCGGTCAAAACAGATAAGCCTTACGCACTGATTTATAGACTTGGATTATGAAAAATATTTTCGTGATTGGAGGTACACTTGACGAGACAGGTCTTCTTTAATTATTGATTAGCGGAGGCGTTTAATCTAATCTAATCGTTAATTGCGACCTTGTTCACAGGAATCGGATCGTTGGGTTAGTTTCCATCTTAAGAAGCGAATCTGTTCACGATACACTTTCGCGTCGAGTCCTCATTGCCCATTTTCCATGGGAACGTTCTAGTACTTGCTAAAATACTTCTCGCTTTTTGCAGTTTTCATACTCGAGAAATTCTGCAAAAACTTTATATGAAATACATGAAATTAGGCGAAATAAAATGATGGATTATTAAACTTTCTTTAAAGTTTTACTATACTATTCTTACGCATTTTTACCACTCTTATAGGTATTTAGGAAATTTTGACTTTATCTTTTATTTTTTCTTTTATTAAGCCAAAAAAAGCATTACTTGAATAAAATTTAAATAAATGATGGCATGATTGTATTTTTGTATAATAGATTATAATTTGTACATTATAATTTTTAATAATGATGCAAGAATTATAGGTCACGGAGATGAGCATTTAACATGACACGAGTACTGTGAATTAGACGTGATCTCATAACGTATTTACGCTTCTCCGCCTGAAGGCCATTTAAATCATTACCGCTTTCTTATTCATATTTTTGTTAATATTTAATTATGCCTTCATTATTTCTCATTCCTTCACAATGATAAAATCATAAACATTATCATCAATACAATTTGGCATTACTATATTGTTATCAAAGGAAGTAGAAAACACAAAATATGATTCTTTTAATGAAATTGTGTCTTATTTATAGTAAGTTAAACTTAATAAAGAGACAATATTCAGAGAGCTGTCCTAATTATTATTTTCAATTATTTTTCATTAAAATTCATTTGTTAGTATTGGATTCCAGTATTTGAAGTTTATCAATTTTCTGAAGATTGTAGAATTTGTGGGTGTCTCAAAATGGAGTGAAAGTCTTTTTGAGCGGATTCACGAGTCGTTCCTATACTTTGCGACCTCTGAATCTCATAATGTGCCACCACTACTTACACCTTCTCATCGAGTTCCAGCATAATACTCAGTTGTTTAGTATCACTCGTTCCAGAGGTTTCATCTTGGACATTGCCGTTTCTGTCGTTGAGTTCATCTTTGTATTATTTCTGCAATCAAACAAAGTTTACCTAAAGAGGCAGTAAAATCAGTTATAGTTTATTGAACAGTTTAGTGAACAGTTTATTCAAGTTCTTCGCAAAAAATCAACTAGGAATTTTAAGTGTTTGTGAGTAAAGTGTGATATTTCTCTTTAACAGGATAAAAACTCACAAACATAATCAATTTTATTCACAGTATCTCGTGCTGAAATTTGGATGGGGTTCTGGCGGGGCCCTGACAAGTTTACCGTAGTTCTAGTTTCATTGGTAAATACTCAAAGTATAGGGAAACTGCAGGTCAATATCCCATCAAGATTAAAAACCTATTTTTGGATTACTTATTTGTAATATTTGATTATTTAACTAGTTAATTTTCAGAAAAAAATTGGAATATAAAAAATAGGTAGTATTAAATCGAAAATAGATTCTCGCATCCCGAAATTTGAAGCCAAAATCTCTTTTCACCCACCCATTTTGGTTGGATTTCTATTCAGCGTTCAAATGATATTAAACATTATTTCAAGAAATTTCTAAAGGATTTCAAGAGATTTTAAGAAATTTAGAGCAATTACAATCAATTTCAAGTGATTTATGGTAATAATTTTTAAAAATAATTTAGGAATTTAGATGAGATTCATATAATTGAAAATTTGTAAAGTATTTTTAAGGATTTTAAATGATATTAAAGAATTTTCAAGAACTTTCATAAGACTTAAAAAATTTTAAGACATTTTTGGGAATTTGAAAAGATTTCAAAAGATTTCACGTAATTTTAAGGTACGCATGTTTGAAAAATTTTAAAAGAATTTCAAGATTCCCAAGTAATTTGAACACAAAAAATGTTTGGAATTCCCTATTTTTACCCGATGTTTGGGTTTGACGTGGAAAGCACTTCAGAACCTTGTTTCATTATAACAATATCTCATTTTTATTGATTATAGAAATCCCGACCCGGGCCTCGTCAGAACCCTATTTTAAATAGGGCGAAATGGGGCAATTTTTGCACGGGATTGTAAGTTAGAATCTAAATCGCTTTTTCATACATTTTGTTTTCGATCATCTGAATATCAAATACATGCGGAAATAATTCTCCTTAAATCATATGCTTTTCACCAACAATCTTCGTTCATATATATATGTAATTTTCAATAATTTTTGTGAAATTCATTACACCCATTTATATAATTGATTATATAATTTGTAGTAATTTGTTGTATTAATTAAGTTGTATTAATACAGTTAAAATCAATTGTGAAAAATTGTATTAAATTTAGCGATCACTGACCTGGCGCAATATTTGCAAGTGTTTATCGACGCGCGTATACGTGCTCAATCGTCATCGACTTCCTTCATCTCTTTCTTGTTATGTTGCGTAATTGATTAATCGAATAGAAAATAGGAATGATACTTTCATTCAGGTTTCATATTTGGCATGTCAGGAAAATTTCTTCCATAAACAACATGTCTGTCGATCTTATTCCTTGAAGGGATTGATGATTAAATTATGTAGAGGAAGTAGAAAATGCGAAGAATATTCACCTCTTTCAATTTTCTTCTGCCGCAAATAATTTCCATTAAGCCATTAATGTCAGCAAGTATTTTAACCCTTTGTACGTCAACGGAAACCTTGATTCTTCTTAATTCTTCATAATTCTTCATGTTTAATGAAGGTAGAATGAATTTAATCATGGCATTGAATTATAGGCATATACTGAACACGTTAAAAATTTATCACGTTTTTATTTCACATCAAAACGATTATCCATATGGGGTTCACAGAAGTGCGGCTTCTTTTACTTAGAATCGTTTTTCGACTTTCTATAATGTCGACAATTCGTCAAGTCGCGATTCCTTCCTTCTTGTACGTTTTCGCCTGGCGGTTATTATAGCCCTCCAAGTCGACATCCTGACCTACTACTTATAAAGCAAACTCTGTGAATGAACGATGGGTACACTTTCTCTAACATTAACTTTTACAGTTTTTCTTACAGCGAAACGATTTCAGGCCTTATACTCATGCAAATCACTCAATTTGTGCGATAAAGCTAGCTTTCATGTTGTTGTAGCATTTTTGGATATCATATTTCCGTGCAGAAATTTTGATGAGATCCTAATGGGCTCCTAGCCAGTTCCCCTAGTGCTAGTGTGGTCCTGATCTGGAAAACTCGAAAGGCACGCTCTCACTGATTAATTTTCTACAAAAAAAAAATACAAAAGAGGTAATAATTATATTTAACAAATGGTTTTAAGGGATTTGTTGAATAATTTCAAAATAATTCACGGAAGTTTCAAGATTTTCGAGTAATTTAATTTTTTTTACTTATTTCGAAGAATTTTAAATGATATTAAGGAATTTTAAAGGATTTTCAAAAGATTTCAGAAACCATGTTAAGAAATTTAAGGGGATTTCAAGAAATTTAAAGTCATTTTACGTCATTTCAATAAAGGACTTTAAGAAATTTTATAAGATTTCTAAAAGGATTTCAGGAGAATTTAAAGTGATGTTCGAAAATTGAAAATTATCAAGTCATCTTAAACGATTTCAAGTAATTTCAGAGAATTTAAAGAGATTTTTATTGATTTTAAGGAATTTAAAGGGATTTCAAGAGATTTTGCAAAATTTCCAATATATAAAGATTTCCTACTGGATTTGAAGAGATTTCGAGTAAGCTTAAAGAGTTTTTGTGAAATTTTAAAAAAATTCAAAATACTTTCAGGATTTTCAATTACTTTTAAATATTTGTAAATAATTTTCAAAGAATTTTCAAGCAAAATTGAAATTATCAAAATATGTGAAAGGATTTACAGACTCTTGTAATCTTTTGAAATTTCTTTACATCTTTAATTTTTACAATATTATTAAAAAAATATAGTCATAAAGTTTGTTAAAATCTCTTAAAAAATGGTCAAAGCCTCCAAAATCCCTAAAAATCATATGAAACTTCTGAAAATTACTAACCCTTAAAAATTGCAAAAAAATTGTTAATTCATCATAATTTTTAAAAATAACTTTAAATTCCACCAAATTCTTCATAATACTTCGAAATTCTTGGAAATATTATAAAATCTGTTAAATAAACTGCTAAATAATATAACAAAAATATAAAACTAATAATTTACTTGTTCAAATTTGTACTAATTCAAATTCAGAGAGCGCATACTTGGGATAAATTATAAATTATGCATACTTGCATAAATTGGGACAATTGAAAATTCTGAAATATTATTCGCCTCGAAAGGTGTAAAAAGTTGGTTCATCACTAATCGAACAGATAGCGTGATAACCCATTCTAATTAAATTATCTGAACAGTTTGATTTGTGATACTTATATGCTCTGTAGCATAATTTGTGACGGCCCCTTTTTTTAATTTCCATTATTTTTATATAATAAAATTAAAAGTCTCTGAAAAGAGCGCACAAAGG